>JAFVLL020029182.1:0-34715 GCA_021397915.2 Tor tambroides | reverse complement strand
TTTTCAAACCTGCAGTAGAACTCATTCAGATCGTCTGCCAATTGTTGATTCTCCACAGTGCTGGGGGATGGTGTCTTGTAATTGGTGATGTCTTTCAGACCTTTCCACACTGAAGCCGTGTCACTGGAAGAGAACTGGACCCTTAGCTTTTCGGAATAATTCCTCTTTGCCACTCTGATCTCCTTTTCCAGTGTGTATTTGGCCTGTTTATACAAGACTCTGTTCCCATTCCTGTAAGCATCTTCTTTGGTCTGACAGAGCTGTCTGAGTTTTGCAGTGAACCATGGTTTGTCGTTGTTAAGTTAGATGAGTCCATTAGTCCATCTCTTTACAGTCTTAATACAGGTTTAGCTGATTTCAGTTTCTGCCTGTAGGTTGGTATAAGATGAACCAAACAGTGATCAGAGACTCCTAAAGCTGCCCGTGGGACAGAGTGATATGCATCCCTTATTGCTGTGTAACAGTGATCCAGTATATTACTGTCTCTGGTGGGACATGTAACATGCTGTCTGTATTTTGGCAGTTCACGAGAGAGATTTGCTTTATTAAAGTCCCCTAGAATGATTAAAACAGAGTCCGGGTGTTGTTGTTCTGTCTCTGTGATCTGATCAGCTAGTTTTTGTAAAGCTGAGCTCACGTGCGCTTGCGGTGGAATGTAGACGCTCATGAGAATGAACGAGCAAAACTCCCGCGGCGAGTAGAAAGGTTTACAGTTGATGAAAAGCATTTCTATATCTGAACAGCAAATCTTCTTTAACACTGTTACATCTGTACACCACCTTTCATTGATGTAGAAGCATGTCCCGCTGCCGTGCGATTTCCCCGTTGATTCTGCGCCGCGATCTGCTCTGATCAGCTGAAGCGCACTGTCCAGGATGGCGTCATTCAGCCAGGTTTCCATGAAACAAAGAGCAGCAGATTTTGAAAAATCCTTGTTTAACCGGGAAAGCAGGAGGAGTTCGTCCGTTTTGTTGGGTAGAGGGTGGAGATTCGCTAGATGGATGCTAGGCAACAGCATTCGAAATCCGCGCTGTCTGAACTTCACGAGCACTTCTTCGTCTGCGCGTCCTGAAGCATCTGAACAGCGTCGCAGCTCCGCCGACTATTATGTCCAGCAAAACATCCGAATAATCGAAAACCGGTTGGAGATTTTGTGGTGTGTTCTGCCGAATGTTCAGCAGTTCTTCCCTGGTGAAACTGATCGTGTTTGACAAACAAAAAACAGGAAAAACTAACAAAAACACTAAAACAACTGGAGAGCCAAGCACAATGGCTGCCATGCGTGGCGCCATCTTAATCATCTCAGTATTTTTAAGGTTTTTAAGCTCAAATGGAAGACTTAAGTCATTTTTTAAGACCTGCACAAATAACATATCAAATAAGCATAGTAGGGCAATGATATGGTAACATATTAAACTGTAAAATGACTGTAAAATTGCCGTATGTTGCCAGGAACTACCGTGAAACGCTTAGTATAAACAGTTAAGACGTTTGTTGCAACGCTCTTAAAGAAATCCCTTACCTAAGGGAATTTTTTCCCCTTAGGGATACCCCTAAGTCAAATTACTTAAGGACTTTCATGCAACCGGGCCCTGGCCCCTAATGTACAGATCTAATATACTTACGCACACTGAATTTTCTCCCAAATATTTTATGTTCACGAAACATAACAGATAACATAACAAATTTGACCATTCAAACATGTGTGACTATGGGTGTTTCCTGTTATTGCTCATAATTCTTTTTAACATCAAGCACGCACCTCGCTTTATTTTATCATTCATTCAAGCTTCTTTATCACACTAACATGTCAATAACTAAGTACTGCACTTTTTGTGATTATTTTGCAGTTTGCTGGTTTGCAGAAAAGAAGATATTTTGTTGATTTTGCATTGCATTAGTTGATCACGCAACTGTGAAAAACTGGAGGGAGTGATAAAATAATTGCTTAGTAAAGGGTCAATTCCTCATCATATTGCAGATCTTACCAACTATAGACAGGATGACCACGATAAAGTCGAATACATTCCAGCCGACGGTGAAGAAGTACTGCCGTAGCGCGGCCATCTTTAGCACACATTCACTGGTGAAGAGCACAATGAAACCAACATTGATCCAGTGCAGCACTTTGGCCATTTCTTTGGATTGATCTTCCGTCTCCACCATCATAGTGACCATATTGAGCCAGATAAGGACCATAATGAAAATGTCAAAGGCCTGTCTGGTTACGAGGTCAAAGATGAATCCTTGAATCTTGTTCTGAAATAAATGAGAATTCATACATGAAAAGATGAACAACAAGTTATTCCAACCCCTTTTTTGTCTTATATCTTATATGAAGCAGAATGTTTGCGCTTCTCTATTCCATATAACAAAAGCAGTGGTGATTTATACCAGGAAATCTTAACAGCAGTCTATACATACAGAAAAATCACCATACGTACACTTTAGATTTATGGAAAAAGAACAGCTTAGACATTCTGCCTCACTTTGCATTGCAGTTCTGGCATGACAAGAATGAAAGCTGTTTTTCAAAGAAATGCTCACTTTTGGCCTTGGAATGGGTTTTTGAGGTTTCTTTGAACCAAGCTTCTTCATAGCGTTGTAGTATTTCTTCTGCTCTTCTGTCATGAAAATATCCTGACCCCCAAAGTAAAGACAGAAAAAGACCGAAAGATCATTTTGGGACTAAAATGGCCTTGATTTTATCATCCAAAATATGTACTTTGTAAAGCCATCTTTGTAGAGCATCCATTGAGTACACACACTTATTATATATATATATATATATATATATATATATATATATATATATATATACACACACACACACATATATATATACACATATATAATAAATACGTATCTATCTATCTATCTATCTATCTATCTATCTACCTATCTATCAATATATTGAGTCAAAATCATTTCAAAATCCTTTTTTTGTGTGCAGGAAACTAGCATTAAAAAGAAACATCCAAAATCAGAAGCAGCTGGCTTTGTTGCCAAGTTTATAGTATATAGATACTTATCTTTTTCTTCTGCTGATTGAAGTTGTCAATGATGACGCCAATGAAGAGATTTAATGTGAAAAAACCTCCAAGGATGATGAAGATGACAAAAAAGAGGTACATATACAGATTCACCTCATACTCTGGCTGCTCACCTACCTGCAGTAATGGAGATGAAGGGCAACATGCACCAGTACGGTTTGATTATAAACTGTAATCATAATTTTGATTAATCATAATCATAATAATATTCAATTAAATATTATTGAAGCAACTATAAAATAACAATCAAAAAAGACTTACATTGCGAGAGTCTACTGCTGCATACATAATGGGCATCCACCCTTTAAAAGTGGCCTTGACAAAATGAAGAAAACTTGACATTTTACTTTTTAATTTTAGGACCATTAATATTGTTGCATTGTGAAATTATTTTGCATGGTAAATAATATTTTGTTTTAAAATATTAGACATAATTTATTTATACTGTTAAAGCATTTAAAGGGGTCATGTGATGCGATTTCAAGTTTTCCTTTGTCTTTGGAGTGTTACAAGCTGTTTGTGTATAGATAAGATCCCTGAAGTTGCAAAGACTATAGTCTCAAACCCAAAGAGATATTCTTTATAAAAGTTAATACTCATCCAAGTCTTCCTAAAACAGCTCATTTAAACACACCCCCACAGGTCTACATCACTGTGTGGGAAGATTTGCATAACACCGCCCAAATGTAAATGCAAAGAGAGAAGGCACAACTTTTATTCTCGCTGTAGTATTGTTGCTACCATGTCCTGGAGACGCTGTGTTTCATTGCGAAAGCGAAACTACTTTATTTGGCCCAAAAGAGGACACAACTAGAAATCAGTGGTTAAGTTGTATTTACAACACTGTTCCAGAACAGTACAACCCAAATATTCGAGTGTGTGCAGCGCATTTTACGGAGGACTGTTTCCTGAACCTGGAAGAGTAGCCTACAATGCTAGCTGTGCACAAAGGCTGTTCTATAAAGTGGGGCAATTCCAACTTTGCAAGGACAGTCTGACACTTCTGACTCAGCCTGTAAGTATGTATTCATATTTAAAGAATTTGGAACTGACTATTCAAATGTGAGTTTTGAGCAGTGTAGAGTAGCGCTTGTTGTTTGTCAAAAATTCAGACATGGTTTTATGTTTACGACCTAAAGAGTCAGTATAAGTCATTACAATCAGTAATTATGTCCCCACTGGATGCAACAAATGCCTCGTTTATAATGGGTTTTATTGTTTTTGTCTCATCTCGGTGGGACACGGCATCACAATATGCTAAGGGGCGTAACATTTCCGCCACACGCTTGAGGTATTCGGCCAATCACAACGCACTGGATAGCTGGCCAATCAGAGAACACTGCACTTTTCAGAACGATGAGCTTTGAAAAAAATCGATGCATATCAGAAAGGCGGCGCATAGAGGAGCAACAATAATTTACAGTATGTGAAATGTAATGTGTTTTTTTAACCTTAAACCGTGTAAACATTGCATTACACCAAATACACAAAATAATGTTCTTTTTAGCAACGTCATATGACCCCTTTAAATATCATGGTAAGAACTGAGGTACTGTCTCAAATTTAATTTTAAAGCTGCAGTCCGTAACTTTTTTGTGTTCAAAATGTACAAAATTTATATAATAAGTGAGTACACCATGAATCCATTTTCCAAACCGTGTTTTTGGCTTGTCCTGAATCACTACAGTACACCTACTGTATAATAAGTGTTTATATTCAGACTATTTTAGACAGGTTCGGGTAGGTACCGCTGCGGAGTAGCCCAGTACCTGCGTGATTCGTCATAGACATAAACAGACAGAAGTAGCTCCGGCTACAATGTTCTTCCGCAAGACGCACGCAGTTCTGTTTGTTAACCACTAGAGCGCCAAAAGTTACGGACTGCAGCTTTAAATTCATAATGTCAATAATAATATAAATCATATTTTATTATTAATAATAATAAATACTACTACTAATATTAATGGAGATTACAAAAGAAAAACAGACAGAGAGATTTTCCAGTGATGTTAAAAATCTCTTCTTATGATGAAATTAAAAAATTAATTAAAATTAAAAACATATTTATTGACCATCAAATGCTTAGAGCAACCTTACCACTTGTAGCAGGGACAGGTATCCATTTCCTACATTGTCAAAGTTAATCTTCAAATTTCTCCAGTGGAGTTCACTGGGGCTTTTGTTACACTCCGTTTGATTACGGATATCTGCGGTAGACAGGCGCTTTCCAGAGGTTTTGTTTACACATTCGTAAAACTTTCCGGCGAAGTAGTTGACGCCCACAATGCTAAAAATGAGCCAGAAGATGAGGCAGACCAGCAGGACGTTCATGATGGAGGGGATGGCGCCCAGAAGAGCATTCACAACCACCTGCGTCAACAGAAACATCACAAACTCATAAAGTGTCATGAATATTGTGCAATCATCACGGAAGCACTTTGTTTTACAGCTTATTCAATGATTTCTTTGCCGCAACTCAAAAATGAGGTAAAAATTGCTTCTTATATTGGTGTTATATTGTTAAAATATAATTTTTCTGATATTTATCTAGTGACAAACAATGTGGAAAACATGCCTTGAATATTTTCGATTAGTCTTTTATTGTATTTTACACTCAACATTTTGAATCTTCTTAAATATAATGGTTGACTGGTTGAAATGATTATTCATTTGAGTGAAATAAAAGCAGCACGCTGTTAGGTAATTTCAGGGTAAAAACATCAATACTGATATCACGTATCTTTCACTTAACTTTTTTGCCATATCACCCAGCTCTATTATAGGCCTGATACACCAGTAAAACTAAGTGCATCCGTTTGTTATTCTGTTGAATTTTGGTAAAGAGAGGAAAACACACGAGTGTAATGAGAAACTCCCCAGTGCGTAATGGTTAGCAGTAACAATGGCAGGAGGACACATCATTACCGGCAATGACAATAACGATCGAGGGGAGAAGCTGGGAAAAAAGAAAGAGGAATGGAGAGGGAAAGCTATCGGTGCACGTCGATCTGTGCACTCACTAGTTCTGTCTGTTTTGCAGTTTGGATGATCGTGCAAAGTTCAGAATTGAACAATTAGCTGAATTTGAAATGTCACCACATTATGTTGATTTGGAGCACTTTAAAGAAATTAGGCTGCAAATATATAAAATATAAATTATAAAACATATACAGTATAACATTTTAAATATATAATCTCTCTCTCTTTCTCTCTCTCTCTCTATATATAAAAAAATTAATTTTACCTGATAAAATGATCATTTGTGATGATAAATGATAAATAAATAATAAAATGATAATTATGTAATTTACTATATATTTCTAATTTATATTTTATTTTATATTTTAATATATTATTTTAAATAAATTATATAGATTATATATATATATATATATATATATATATATATATATAAATTCAATTGTCTACTACCTCAATTCACATTCAGGTACCGAAATGCTATTTAAATGCCTCTCAATTCAGTTCTGAATGACGCACAACCTTGACAACCTTGGCATGAAAAAGAATGACCTTTAGGAAGTACGGTGAAGCCACAGTATTAACGTTTACTGTAAATGAACAAACACAAAAAGAAATGAAAGCACATGTTAAAGGCACTCAGCAGCAATGGAACATCCGGATGCACGGTGCATTTCTAGACACTGTCGATACAAACAGAGGAGAGATCAGTGATTGCCACGTGAGGGGATGTCATCGCAACATCACATTCGTGTGGAGAAGGTACGCAAGCGATTGGTCAATAACAGCACTATCGACCCCCACCCCTGAGCTTATTACATAATGCAGCATGTCAATGCTCCCTACCATTGCTTGCAATTCACAGCTCGTAATTGTTTAGTAAAACACCACAAATGATGACCGGACACAAGATTATGCCACAGCTGACTTTCAATGGTTTCAAGCTCTCGGAAGCCAATAAGTAGTTTTTGAGGTCATGTTAATCAATTTTAAACAATTTCTAAAAAACATTTTAGAGAAAATCACACACAAATCCACCTTTTTAGCTGCATTGTATAAAATGAGGAACGTGTAAAGAGGTTGCTGTCAGTCTGGTTAACTGATCAGGTTTATTGGGGACTCTGGAACAGTGAGAGGGGGAGACAAGAGGAAAAAGCTACAGTCATGATCTACTGTACAACAGGCACACATTTCTCTCTGCGCTCTTAAAGTCAACATGAAATCAATTTTAACCCCATTTACTTTCTTAATGCATGCTTACGACCTTATTGTGAATGATTACGTGCACATTATACTAAAGCAGCATTTCGTTTTTGTCGCTGAACCACTTTGATCTAAAATATTTACTGAAGTATACCTGAGATTTTAGGTTCAATTTTCAAAACAGTCACATGACATGCAGGGTCAACATAAAATATTTAATCTGTGTTTCATTTTGATTGTTTTTAAGGGTATAGTTCACCTAAAAAGGAACATTCTGTCATTTACTCAGCCTCAAGTTGTTGTACGAGTTTCTTTCTTCTGTTGAACACAAAAGAAAAAGATATTTTGAAGAATGGTGGAGTGGTATCCAAACAGTTAGACATTGATTTCCATAGTACTTTTTTTTCATACTATGGAAGTCAATGGCAACCGGCAACTGTTTGGTCACCAACATTCTTCAAAATATCTTCTTTTACAACTTCATACAGGTTTTGAACAACTTAAGAGTGAATAAATGATAACCCTTTAATTATTTACTTTTTTTTATATATATATATATATATATATATATATATATATATATACATTTTTGATTTCATTAATTATTAGCTATTTATCAACTCTCAAAGTTTGGGAAACCCTGTACTAAATAATGAGGTTTGAAATCTTAAATGTATAACTTGCTCTGTTTCTCTTCAAATTACATCAAATCCTCAACTATGTGACTATTTTGGTATTTAACACCCACTTTTTTATGAAACAATCAATTTCTGATAGATAAACTCAAGCCCTGCAATATTTTTTTTCCTCACTGCATGTCCTATATGGCAGTTTCATGTTGACTTCAATAAGCTGATCTGCTCAGAGGACTTCATTCACATGTCCAGCCAGAAAGAAACACAAAACTACTGAAAGGGGCTTTTCGTACTGCAACAAACCTTGGGTTAACATCTTCTTAAGTCTTTATTAAGCTCATTTTCATTCTGCTTTTACCAAACTTCATCAAAGTACAATAATTAAAGGAGAACTGGCAACCTAAACTACAGAGTGCAACAGACAACCAATAATGAAACAATCAGTGCTTGGCTCATTAAATATGTATGCATTTTTCTTAAAGTTGTGCGTTTTCATTCTGTTTTTGTCTTTTACTTTTCAGAAGGCATGGAACATCTTTTCAGAGGTCAAACAGAAGTTATTAAAATAGACTGCATACTTGCTGCATGCTGTATTCATCAGATTTTTATTTCATAAATATAAAAAATTAGGGCTGTGATGAAAATATTGATCTCTCCATTTTTATGGATTCTGATTTTGATGAACCAAAATCAAGTCTTACATTCCAGAAATCAGTCTGTTATCAGATGATGCATGAACAAAAAAAGCCATTCAATGTTTATAGCTCGTTAACCAGTTGGAAAAACGAACTCTAGAAAGGAACATTATGCTAAACATACACACTATATTAGCCTATATATTCATTATTTGTTTTCTTAACCTGTTTTTTAATATTTAATGTATGCTTGAATAAATCTATCATGAAAACAAGTTATGACATCCACTGTTGAAATTGCTACAAACTGGAGTAGAAACATGATTATAGGCCTATAATACATTTTCGTTTTTATAAAAACAGCCTTATGTGCAATTTAAATGTTTGTTTACAAATCACTTTAATATTACAGTAATATTATATATGTGAATTCTTTCCTTGGAACATATACTGTACGTGATTGCCTAAAGTCATTATCAAATCAAACTGAATCAAAATTGAAATTGAATCGAATCACAAGCTTGTGAATCAAAATAAAATTGAACAGTAAAACTGGTCTCTCTAACAAAAATCACAACATTAACCCAGAGTTTACAATGGTAGTGTGAAATCTCAAAACCTGACCAACCAAGATTAAATACTAACCAAGATAACCCCGGATAAACCCAGAAAGACACTGGACTGACAATTTCAAGTGTGAAAAGGCCAAAAGAACACCAAAGGCAACTAAAAAGTACATTTTCAATTAATTCAGGTCTGCTTCTTACTCAGTCAGCCTTTCATTGATTGAATAAAGTCCTCCATATAGAAGTCCTCAATAAATGTATAATTTATTATAAATGTAATGTAATTTTATCATATGCCAATTTAATTTAAGAATAATGATTTATATATGTAAATGAATAAATAGTGCACATTAAGAGATTTTACCCTCATTCCTTCAAAGCGTGAGAGAGCTCGGAGCGGTCGGAAGGCTCTCAGGGTTCGGAGAGATTTGATGGCGCTCAGCTCTGAATAATCCAAGGCGTTGGCCACCAGGCTGATCAGAGAGACCTACACACATCAACAGAGCTCATTAGGAGAAAAGCAGTCCAATCTCAACTTCTCTGCGGGTTCTCATGGGAAAACGGCCTTTCAAATGTACAAATGCCCAGTTCACTCTCGCAACTGTTATCAAACAGTATAAACTCGCTCAGTCTCAACACCCACATGCATAACACACACGAAAGCCATCATTTCCAATCAATCATTCTCAGTTGACTGATGCTCTCTTGACAATGGTGCTTTTATAAGTTGATGTGCACCTACTGCCTGCGTTGTTTTAGCACCCAGTTCACTAAAGGACTCATGCAAATCACACTGCAAACTTGCAGACAAAATCTGAGCTAAATGCAACCTGCATGGCAGGGCATCAGCCAAATAGTAGTGTTATTTTACTGCCAAGAATTATAAGCGAAGGAATTATTTATTTATTATATTTGTATAATAAAAAATAGAAATATAACTTTCAAAAAAACATTAACATTTATTTTATTTTAGCTAGTTGTCGAGGTAAAATTTCTCATTTTTAACTAATGTACTTAAATAGCTACAACTAAAATAAAAAGAAAACATAAAAAGTTATTCAAAATAGTAATAAAATCTATAATAGTATCTAATCCCTATTATGATGACTAGCATCCTGTCAGTCATACAGATTTGAAATGACATAAGTGTAAATGAAAGATGGCATAATTTTCAGTTTTTAGTTTTACATACACCTTTCAGAATCAGCAAAATATTAGTAATAAAAATACACTTTTTTCAGCACCATAGCTCTTAATGCATCATTGCACTATTCTTAGGAGTCCCTCAATTAAAGTAAAAGGTCATATAGACACTGTTAGAAAGGGTTCAAATATGCAGAAGATCCTGGAAAACCAAAATACGTGCAGGACCTGGAGGATTTTTCTGAAGAACAGTGGTCAATGTACCTGCTCAGAAGAAACAAGTGACAACTATCGCAAATCATACAAGAAGTATCAAGCATTTAGGAATTTTTGAATGGGGTCATTTTTATAAATCCATCTGTTATTTTTTTCTTGTGGACTATATGTAAACATCTGTATGTTTACATTATAAACGTTTTGCAGATTCTGCAAGGTGTAAGTAAACTTACGACCACAACTGTAACTGTAATCTTGTGCAGCACATATTATATTTAATCAAAAGTTGAACCTACATCAACAATAATAAAGTCCAGCCAGCACCAGAGATTGGTGAAGTATTTGGCAAAACCATATGCGACCCATTTCAGCAGCATCTCGAGAATGAAGATGTATGTGAAAACTTTATCAGCAAATTCCAGTATGGTCTTTATGGTTTTCCTTGAGTCAAGGTAAATGTCCTCAAATGCCTGGAAAATGTTTGAGATGTAAAGATATAAAGGATTAGAAGCATGGATTGCAACAAGTTGAGTGAAAAAAAAATCCATCCAAGAAAAATACTGATTTTAAATGCCCTTAAAATTTAAAACAGGTAATAAAAACCAACAATATTTGTGTGTGCCATGTATTATTCTGTCTAGAGTATTGTGTCATAAGCTTAGCAAGATGTTCACATCAAACTCTATTGAAAGTTAGTCAAGGCTTTACCCTGACACACTGACAAACAAAATAACATGCATTTCCCTCACCAGAGCACCACTGCTAAGCAGAATCATAAAGACGATGAAGGTCTCAAACCAGTTGTGCTCCACTATGTTATAGCACGTCTGTCTCAGCAGCCACCATTTCTTCCACATGCCCTTTTCAGCATCCACCTGGCAGCACGGGAACTTTTGGACACACCCTGAAAAACGAAGCATAGATTTGGAGAAATGAACAAATAATAAGCTGGTGGATAAGTATAATAATGAGTTTGATGTAAAAGGACAACGTGAGTTGGACTTTTTCACGTTATTATGGATTATTTTTTTGGCCATAATAAAGTGACATAAAGCGACGGTTTGAGGTTAAAACGTCTACAACGTCTACAAACACGCAGCTTTTAACTTCACAAGACATTAATTGATGGACTGGAGAGGCGTGGATTACTTCAGCTATCAGCTGTTTGGACTCTCATTCTGACAGCACCCATTCACTGCAGAGGATCCATTGGTGAGCAAGTGATGTAACGCTACATTTCTCTAAATCTGTTCTGATGCAGAAACAAATTCATCTATATCATGGATGGCCTGAGACATTTTCAGCAAATTTTTTTGTCAATTTTTGGTAAACTTTTCATCTTTCCAAATACTTTTAGGTGTGCAAAGTCAGTTCCCTTAGGTTTAAATTTACATTTACTAATTTGGAAAGGAAAAGGAAAGGAAGTGACATGTGGCCAAGTATTGTGTCCCATCTTCGGAATTTGTGCTCTGCATTTCACCCATCCAAGTGCGCACGCACGCACACACGGAGCAGTGGGCAGCCATTTTTCCTGTGGCTCCTGGAGAGCAGTTTGGGGTTTGGCGCCTTGCTAAAGGGTCTCACCTCAGTCTTGGTATTGAGGGTGGAAGACAGCGCTAGTCATTCACTGCCCCCACCTACAATCCCTGCCGGTACCTAGACTCGAACCCACCACCTATGGGTTACAAGCCTGACTCTCTAACCATTAGGCCACAAGTCACGACTGCCCTTTTAATACAAGGAACATCACAAGCAAGGTTGTTTAGCACATTAACAAGATACACTTAAGTTTTACACTCACAAAGTGGTGCCATAAATTTTGTCTTCATTTTCAGCTTAAGAACTGTTATTCAATGTTCTTGTTGTGAAATGTTTTTCTTGAAATGGGTAAAAAAAATATTTCTTTAAAACAAACACCACTTTGTTATCCAATGCTATGACATTCAGACATTTTTAAGCCTGACTTAAAGAAAAATATTAATAACCATAAAATTTATTCAATAGCAAAAAGCATTGATAAAAACAGAGACGAAACACGTAATAAAAACCAACAATATTTGTGTGTGCCATGTATTATTCTGCCTATTGTCATTAGGTTAGTAACATGTTAAATTCAAATGTTATTAAAAATGAGTCAAGTCTTCACTTTGAGTGACACATAGACAAAGAAAACAACACGTGCATTTTCCTTCAGAATTCTTAAGCGTGACTTAAGTTTCAAATGTTTTTTTGGGGGGGGGGGGGGGGGGCATTGTAAATAACATGGTATTTCCCACTGATACTACTGAAATTTTTTGAAAGAGTTGAAGGACAGTCTTATTATGGTGAACAAACTATTAGCAGCATCACCTGGTGTGAAACAGGCTTCTGGATCCGTAGATTCCTCAAGTTCAGAGTCCAAAGCATCTTCTCCATCTTTACCGAAGTGTCTGAGGTCCACCGTGCTGCCCTCTGAAGAGCTGGGAGCCACGTCAGACAGCTTCTGCAAGAGCAGCGCAGACACATCATCACACGTTACTATGGCGACGCCGAGGAGATGATACATGTGCACAGGGTTTCTGAAGTCAGTCGTTTCAGCTGAGTCACTGTGCAAAATCTGAGATCTGAAATCTAAGGCTTGCTTGGTGTGATATCTCGTGTGCTTAAAACCCTTCATCTAGTACATGACAGTTCAGTATGTACCTCGGTTTTGACGTCATGGTTCGGTATGGTTTCGGTACAGCAGGGGGGAAAAACTAAACAAAATTGTATTTTTTTTAAACTGTGGTTTACTGAACAAATTGCCCTTTCTTTAAAGGGGACCTATTATGCAAAAATCACTTTTATAAGGTGTTTGAACACAGATGTGTGGCCGCAGTGTGTGAAAACAACCAGCCTATAATGTTAAAAATCCAGCAACTCATTTTTTTATAAAACCAATAAATCATAAACAGTCTCTCCAAACGAGCTGTTTCAGATTCTCCCTCCGTACATGTCACTGAGGGGAAAAAGTCCCGCCCATTTGTGACGCTCTCTGCCCTATTAGCATAAACACAGCCCTGAGTGAGAAGCTGCGGTCCGCCATTACTGGAGATATATACACTGTCAGCACCAAAGAGGCTTTACAAGTGTTGTGTTTTGGGATGCACTAATAAACATAGGAGTCGCCATAATCTCCCCTCATCTGAGCCGAGGACACTGTGGTTAAATTTCATTTTCGAAAGAAATGTCCCGGAAAAAAATCGGTAACTTCCCCTAAATGTTTATGAATCAATACCAACGCTTCGTGCACGAATGTCAGCTCCAGACAAAGTAAGTATCGCGTTTGTTTTCCAAATTGCCTTTCTGAAAGAGCCTCTTGGCACTCTGTAAGGCTAATGATGCTAAAGCTACCATTGTCTCTTGTGTGTTTGCACCGATGCTGCCTTCAAGTGCTGCCAGAATGATTGTGAATAGGAATGTGGTAGTTAAAAGTTGTGTACGAAAGCAATGTGAGTCGATCGCTTGAAGTTGTCGAGCTCAGTCAGAAGTGGGACTTATAAAGTTTGTGATGGCATGAGACCAGCTATGTTGTTATTTTTATCCTGCCATGCTCCCGTCTATGCAATTCATAAATGTGAATTTATTATGCACAGTATAATCAGATGACTGACTTTGATACCGAGTAGTTTTCTGTAAGATAACAGGCTTGTATTAATAGTGGAATATTTATTTTCAAAGGCTAGCACTGCTAATGCAGAGCTCGAGCTCTTGATGCTCCGCCCTCTTCTCCGGGAGCAACAGCTCACTCGCATTTAAAGCAACACGCTCAAAACAGCGCGTTTTGGTTCATGCCCTAAAAGTGGTAATTTTAACAAGCTGTAAAAATGTATCTGTGGGGTATATTGAGCTAAAACTTCACATATACGCTCTGGGGACATCAGAGACTTATTTTACATCTTGTAAAAAGGGGCATAATAGGTCCCCTTTAAATAAATTCACTTGTAATTAAAATTTTCTTAGGGATACAAATCTACCTCAGCTTACGCTATAGGGAGCCATTTTACATTACTATAAGACTACAATTAACAACAGAGCCCAAACTTACATTTAATTACTGTTTATTTTTAAATATAATAATCAACACTCAACTTAAAAAAATTACTATTTGCTGTTGAAAGATATTCATTTACACTATGGCTGTCATAACTTGTTTCATATAAGATTTATTTAAACATACATTAAATAATTAGGACATGACTAACAGCTAAAGTATAATAGTATATAGTCTAATATTTCACGAAATGCTCTTCTCTAGAGTTCATTTCTCTAGCGAACTAAAGAGCTGTGGACATTGATGACTTGCCAGAGGTAAAGGAATGCTACGCGTTTAGAAGATTTTTATTGTTTTTTTTTGAAGAAAATATTTTTTTAAGTTTTATTGACGTCTTTCCGCGGTTGAATCACTGATTGAGCGATTACATGAGGCATGAGATGTTAATTCATGTTTATTTTATGTTAAAACTAGTAGTAAAGAGGGCTCCATGCTGCCTTTTGAACTGACTGAGGCGTTTATGAAAATGGCACTGATTGTTTGAATTTCCTGAAAAAAGGACATCATTTGAAAGATTAGACTTTGTTTCTTATCAAAAGTAACAGTATGTCAAACTGGAAGTTTCCAGTGAAGTTCCAATTTGTGCAGTAGTTAAAACAATGCTGAATTTGTTCGGTACACCTGCATACTGAACCGAAAGACCCATACCGAAAATTCTTGGTAAGAATACGTGTACCGTTTCACCCCTAGTATATAGTATACAGTAGTTCAAATGCGTTTCCAAACAATATGCCATTAACCACACCAATAAGCTCTGAGAAGAACTATAGCATAAAACAATATACATTCAAAGTTTTTTGCGAAATTTATTGTACAAACACTGAAAGTTGAATAAACAATGAAGTTGAAATCATATTAAGCCTATCATGAATTCATATGTTTCTACAGCTAATTTTGTCTTTCAGTGCACAATCACCCACTCACAAAGCTATATATAAAATCATGAGATGGCCCAGTGCAAATTATTAACAATTCAAGACATTCTTTGTCTGATAAATTTTTGGAAAATGCACTGGTTTCATAGACTGAATGACCTACTAGTGGATCAGTGTTAACTGCAATTAAAACTATTAAAGATCATTTCTGGTAATTGAAATTAAAGCTGAAAATCAATAAATAATCCTTATATGAAAATTTTAAGTTTAAAAAACTTTAGACTTAAAAACAAAAATTAGAGATGTCGCCTTGGCAACTAACAGAAAAAAGTTGAACTAAAATAAAACATACAAAACAATTAAATAACTAACAAACACAAAACTATTACAAAACAAAATTACTAAAACAAACTAAAATGAAAATAAAAAATAAAAGCTAACTCAAAATATTACTATTATAGTATACAAGCAAAACTAATAACAACACTAAAATAACACTGATGGGATATAGTGTTGACTGCAACTATACCAACAAGTCTTCAGAGGCAATAAGAACCAATGATCTATAATTTATAAAAATATAATTTACATAGACCAGTGGTAGGAACTGATTGCACATCAGGTGTATAGCACGTATTTTAGCACATGCACTTTAGAGCATTTTTTCAGCCAATTTTCATTTCTGGGTGAACCATTCCTTTAATTGCTGCATTACAGGTACATGGTGAAGTTTGCTAAGCAAAAACGATCAGTTAGATTTTCAGCTAATGCAGCCCGTGGAATGATGCAAGCATGCTATGATGAAATTAATATGCAACCAAGACGTCTGGATGGCTCGAGTCCTTGTTTGGCCCCAGACCTTTTCTGTCTAATGTCATTTTGACAATCAGTGCAATAATGCCATTGGTTTGGATATCTACAGTAGTATGTTTCAATAAAATACATGGAATTCCCAGATAATGGTGATTACTTTGGCTAGTTATTGTTATGCATTTATGAATTTGGCAGACGTTTTTATCCAAAGTGATTTTAAGCTCATGCATTGTGTGGTAACTGAATCCATGACACTGGCATTGCTAACAATGCTCTATAGTTTACTGTACTTGTAAAGTTACTTTCAGACTAAATCCTCTAAGTCCACTGATGTCAAACACTGTTATCCTTTATTAGGCTTGTCTAATTAATTTAATTCTGAAGAACCGTTTCTTGATTGTCAGCTTTGTATAGCTGTGTATGCATTTGCAGAGAGACTTGAAATCAACTGTAACTCGACGATTGAAAGAGAACGCTAACACCATTATCTATGACTGAAGATGAACAAGAATGATATTAGTGTTATGGCAGGATTTGAAGTGCACAAACAATCCATTAGATAGAAACATATTATTTTTCATGCATGTCTTTACGGTTAGTTGGGATGCACATTAAAAAGGTCTTACAGCTCTCCTCTCATTGTAAACCTTGTGAGCGTCTCAGAAATGCTGCAAAGACAGATCACGTTAAAGATGTGAGACAGACAACAAGGAAGAAACACTCACCGTTTTGTCTGGAGGTAAAAAGATTGGTCAGAGTGCAAGAATGACAGATAAATCAATGGGAGCGATAATACAGAATCATCTGCTGATGTCTAAGAGGCAATCAATCAGAGATCATGGCTCTGGTCCAAAACATAGTGAGCTATCTTGCTGTCTGCTGCCTACATTATCATGCTAACTGAAATGCAATCTCGTAAGCAACTGATCTAGAAGACTCTCAGAAAAAATTAGAATTAGAATTATATTTACATATATATATATTTATCGGTATTTACCAGCTTTATCCACCATCTTGAATTGAATTGAATTTATTAAGGGAAAGCCCCTTGAGATGCTTCATCTCATTTTCAAGGGGGACCCAATAGCACAGACATAAAACAATACAAGATAACACACAAGTAATATACCAAAAAAAAAAAAAAAAAAAAAAAAAACCTAAACAGACAAACAACAGCTCACTACCCTATTCACCCACCCACAGTATCACCCACCCACTATAAACAAAAGCATGTACATGCAAAAAAACATACATTTTAATACAAGCATGAAAAACCAAATATACAAACACCCTGAGGAGAAGAAAAAAAAAAAAAAAGAAGAGAATAACAATAAAAATAGTATTAATAATAATAGTAATAATAATAATAAATATAAATAATTTATCAAAAATAATATAAAATTCATAGAAAATAATAGACAAAAATTAATATAACTTAAAGACAATTCTCAACCCAAAATTAAAAACATAAGCAGGTTATTTTCAAATGAGATAGTAAATTGGTCCTAAAGAGACGGAAAGATGTAATTGATCTAAGAGAAGAAGGGAGATTGTTCCAGCTTTATATCGAAAAGACCTTCGACCGACTTCAGTAAAAATTCTAGGAACAAGAAAATGCGGATACTGCATATGTCGAAGGCAGTAAGTAGATGAAGATGGAACCAAAAATTATTATAAATAAGAAGGACAATTAAAATAAATACATTTGAAGAGAAACTGAAACCAGTGATATTGCCTTCTAGAATTAGGTTGAAGCCAATCAAAAGCTTCATACAACATACAATGATGAGTTCTATAAGGACATCTTAAAACAAACCTACATAAAGAATTATGAAGAATAGGTTTTAAATTGGTATCAGAAGTGTTTTGATAAATAATATCTGCATAGTCAATAATAGGAAGAATTAATTGGGAGATTAATCTTTTCCTTACTTGAAATGAAAAGCAATTAATTGAACGATAGAGAGAACTTAGACACCCATATGATTTTTTAATAATACAATCAATGTGATGCTTAAAAGACAATTCAGGATCGAGCCAAAGACCAAGATATTTAAATAGGACAACTTTAGATAGAAGTGACCCATCTTCAAAACTAATATCTAAATCAAAAGAATGAGGACGATGGAATCTTTTAAAGAACACCATACTACAGGACTTCTTTTTGTTAATAACGAGTTTGTTTTTGTAAAACCAATCCTTTAAAGAGTTAAAGTCTGACTGCAGAGAGGACTGAATAAATGAAATATCAGAATGGGAAGAATAAATAACAGTATCATCTGCATAAAGCTGAATAGAAGAGTGTAAACAAGTTTTAGGAAGGTCATTAATAAATAAACAAAAAAGCAAAGGACCAAGTGTTGATCCTTGGGGAACACCCTTATCAATAACCAGATAATCCGAGTTCGAGCCTTGAAAGGAAACATATTGTTGTCTGTTATGAAGATAAGAATTAAACCAAAGAAGAGAGTTTTGATCGAAGCCTAAAGAGTGTAACTTATCAAGCAGAAGATAATGGTCCACCATATCAAATGCTTTAGAAAGATCGATAAAAATAGCACCAGTAGGTTGACATTTATCAAAAGAAATAAACAAATCATTGGTAAATTTCATTAAAGCTGTGGTGGTGGAGAAGTTAGGTCTAAAACCTGACTGAAATGGAGACAAAATATTAAACTGATTAATATAGTTGGATATTTGATTAAAAATTAATTTCTCAAAAACCTTTGCTACAGTACAAATAATAGAAATTGGACGGTAATTGTTTAAATCAGATGGGTCACCACTTTTGAAAAGAGGAATAGTCTTAGCACATTTCCATATGGAAGGTATTGAACAGGAAGACAAAGACAAGTTAAACAAATCAGTCAAAGGATACATTAAAATGTGAGAGGCAAGTTTAACAAATTTAGCTTCCAAGCCATCCGGACCGGGCGAACTATATTCTTTTAACCCACATATTACGTTAAAAGTATCAGAAGGAGAAATTTTACTAAAAGAAAAAGATTGATTTAAACAGCTGCTGGGAAAGTGAGTGTCGGAATATTTAATAGTAGAGTGAGTACCTATGGATGTGAAATACTTATTAAATGCATACGATATCTGTAAGGGATCAGTAATATATTCGTTATTTATTATTAACTCTTTTGTAGAGGTTTTATTTTTCTTCTCATCTCACTGAACCTGTCGCATTATGGGAACGCCTTCTTCACAAAGGATACATTCAGTGCTGTCTCTTTTGACTGGATTATACTCTATGCAAGTATGTGAATGGAAATATTTTATTATAAGGAGGCAGTATCGGTAATTTGTTTGTTTTTTTTTGGGGGGGGGGGTGGATTTTAATTAATACTTAATTCAGTTACCCTAATTAGCTTACCCTCAGGCTATCCAAGATGTAGATGAGTTTGTTTCCTTATTGGAACAGATTTGGAGAAATTTAGCATTACATCACTTCCTCCAGTGAAAAGGGTCTCCTGTTCTCCTCTCACATCAAAATCCAGACACATATTTGTTTTGGACTATTTTGGCTTGTAAACGGTACTTGATCTGTGCATATTTCTCTCCTGAGTCAGACAAGACGACTTTTTCACTGGAGAAACCAATACCATAGATAGAGGGCTCATAATTTAGCTGGAAGCAATTTGAAATGCTATTATGATGGATTTGTTTCCTACAAACATGCAGTTTTTCACAAAATGTTAGTTTATATACTGGAGTGGTGTGGATTACTTGTGGATTATTGTGATGTTTTTATCAGTTGTTTGGACTCTCATTCTGACGGCACCCATTCACTGCAGAGGATCCACTGGTGACCAAGTGATGTAATGCTACATTTGTCCTAATCTGTTCCGATGAAGAAACAAACTCATTTATATCTTGGATGGCCTGAGGGTGAGAAAATTTCCAGAGAATTTGAATTTTTGGGTTAACTATTCATGTAATATGCTGAATTATAGTAGGTGCATGGTAAATTAAAATGGCAATTCAGCTTTCTGTGGGAGGCAGTTTTATGCAATCATTTGTGCCTATCATTCCTTAAAATGCTGCCTAGTGCCTATGTAGGATTTTTGAGTTTCAGTTGAAAACATATCACCCTTTACAAAACTAAAGTGGTAGACATTTTAGAACAACTTCAAAGAGACTGGCATACAAATGATCAGTGTATAGATGATTATATGCCAAAAACCACAGACCACCACATCCTCGTTTCCCAGCAGAGAGCAAATGAGCATGTTATCACGAGGCTAACATTCACACTCAGCACTTAAATGGCAGATAATGCGATCTGAAGACTGATATTCCCTGACCTCTCTTCCATAATGGGTCAAGCTTCATGTTGATGTAATCCACAATGCACTTACTGCAATTAACCCCACCGGAAAAATGAGAAATTCAGTGACACTACTGAAAAGCTTTCATTTTTGGACTACACCAAATGACTTTAGTGTAGTTGACTCGCCAAAAGACATCATTTGCACTGTTATTCAGGTATTTAGACATGAACTAGGACCTTAAGCCAACAGAAATTAAATATGCCATCTACCCTAAATGATGTGTGCATTATACCAGCCTGGAGCATGTAATGATGTAAATTATATAATATGCCATCAATAGCAGTCTGTTTCCACAAGTTAGTGTGCATTGCTGTCATACTGCAAATAAAATTCACACAACCACCATTTGAAGAGGACTTGGGTGTGCACTTGTGAAAGTGGTGTCGGAAAACCACTTGTCTTGTCAAACAGACTTTAGGGTCCCCTTCTTGTGGTATTAATGCATTTTCAATAATCAGATCACGATCGGATTGCACTTGACCACATCAAAAGCCAGGAGTAAATGCACCCAAGATGCACTGAGATCAGATCACTACAAAACCCATTTGGAGTCTAAAGACAAATGTTGAAAATTTCCCTCATTTAAGGGCCATGTCAGATGTCGCTCAAATAATTTGCTCGCCTGGTTCAAATGAACAATATGCCATTATTTATTCAATTATTTCAGTAACTCATTTCTTTCCCCAAATACAAGCTCTTCTAAAGCCTAATAACATCCTATACTGAGGGAATATTCATAGAGAAGGGATGCAAACCATACTCTTTATCTTTATCCATTAAATACATATTGCTGTTTTAATGAGTTTCAAAGGGGACATTTTGCCCTTAAAGGGATAGTTCACCCAAAAATGAAAATCACCCCATGATTCACTCACCCTCAAGTGAACCACTTTTTTATGAAAGTGAAAAAAGTGACGTGACATGTGGCCAAGTACGGTAACCCATACTCAGAATTAATGCTCTGCATTTATCCCATCCAAAGTGTACACACACAGCAGTGAACACACACACACGGAGCAGTGGCCAGCCATTTATGCTGCGGCGCCTGGGGAACAGTTGGGGGTTCGGTGCCTTGCTCAAGGGTACTTCAGACGTGGTATTGAGGGTGGAGAGAGCGCTGTACATTCGCTCCCCCCAACGACAATCCCTGCCGGTCCTGAGACTCGAACCCGCGACCTTTTGGGTTACGAGTCCGGCTCTCTAACCATTAGGCCACGACTTCCCCCTTCATGATGGATGGACGCAGTTTATTGGACGTCTATTGGACTACTGAATATCACTCATTCACTGCCATGATAAAGCTTGGAAGAGCCAGGACATTTTTAAATATAACTCTGATTGTATTCGTCTGAAAGAAGAAAGTCATAAACACCTAGGATGGCTTGGGGGTGAGTAAATTATGGGGTAATTTTCATATTTGGGTGAACTATCCCTTTAAGGTCCTGAGTGTAGCAATATTTCATACCTAGTTTAGGTATGAAAGGAAATGAGAGTGAATAATACTAACAATAAAAATACACATTTGTGACAAAATTGGTTCTGTTTGCATTAACCCAGCCAAAATGATTAAAAAAAAAAAAAAAAGATGACTCAAGGGTTAAAAATGTGTATGTAAAGGGGACTTCATATCTGCTTATCTCCCTGGTCAGTCTGAGGTTTGAAAAAATGAAAACTGAAAAAATTGAAGAAAAAACAAAACAAACTGAAAACAGCAAGCTTACCTCTTTATCCTCTAGGTCTGAAGAAAGGCTGCTGAAATCCTCAGTGTTGAGGCACTCAAAGTCAGACTCCTCGACAGCGATTGGGACACTGACGGTCAAGCTTGGGTTGCTGATAAAATCCTCTGTGTCACTATCCATGCCCGTACTTCCAGTGCCTTTAACCAGCTCTAGTGTGGTGTGGTTGGAGTTATCATTTATTCCCTTGCAGTTTCTCAAAATCATGTTCCCATCTATGGATTTCTTTTTTGGCTTCCTCTTTCTTATACAGCCGCTCCGGAAGAAATTCTGAAGGCAGGGCTTGACTACAGCAAAGCCTTTCTTGATTCGACCAACCGCTATCTGCAGGTTGTTCTTTTCAACATCTTCTCCGGGGGCCGTGAGGTTGTCGGCACTGAATGAGCTGAGCAGCAGAGCGAGGAACAGGTTCAAAACCTGCAAAATTTGGAAGAAACCAACTACAGGTTGACACAATTCAGATTTTTTTTTAGTGTTAATTTATTAAAAGTAACTATACATACCACCAGATTTCCAATCACCATGACCATCATGAACACAATCAAGCACAAGGGCTGTCCTGACACTTGCATGCAGTCCCACATGGTCTCGATCCACTCTCCGCACAACACCCTGAAGACGATCAGGAACGAGTGGAAGAAATCGTTCATGTGCCAGCGAGGAAGCGTGCAATCCTCAGAAATCTTACACACACACTCTCGGTAGTTCTTCCCGAAGAGTTGCATGCCCACCACAGCGAAGATGAAGACGATGATGGCCAGCACAAGCGTCAGATTGCTCAAGGCACCTAGCGAGTTTCCAATGATCTTGATCAGCATGTTCAGAGTCGGCCAGGACTTAGCTAGTTTGAAGACTCTCAGCTGTGACAATAAGGGGCATAAAAGATTAGTAAGGGTAAGTAGAGATACACAATATAGATTTTTTTATTAGAATCTGCTGATATGCTAATTTCCTGTAGTTTTAGATTCAGATTACCTTTGAAGTCATCTAATGCTGATTTGAAGTTAATCTTTAAAAAAAATTGATTTTATAATATTTATTTAAAAAAAATAACACTGTTAAATATAGTCTTTAGCAAATCTCACTTATATTTTTAGAAATAAAACTATTTTTTATGATGTACATTGTAATGCTGTGATGATTAAATTCACTTACATTTAAAATTATTGGTTTGAAGTGTTTTTTTTATTTATTTATTTATTATTTAGTGTTTATATAAAGTACTGTTCAAAAGTTTGGGGTTCTTTAAGATACTTTAATGTTTTGAAAGAAGTCTCTTAAGCCCACCAAATGTTGAATTTATTTGAATAAAAATACAGTAAAACACTGATACTGTGGATTACTTATTTTGTTTTTACTTTGTCATTTAATCCTGTGATGTTACAAAATATTTCTATTTTAAATAAATGCTGTTCTTTTGAACTTTCTATTAAACAAATTCTGAAAAAATGTATTAGTTTCCATACAGTAACATAATAATATAAGAAATGTTTCTTAAGCACCATACCAGCACTTTAAAATTGTTTAAGAATGTTCTCTTTCTATATATAATTTAAACAACATCAAGTTGTTAATTTTATTAGTTCAATATATAGATAATAAATAATATAAATTATTGAGCAAAATGGTGCTAAAATTGATTTAGTTGAAGTATAACATGTCAACAAAATGTATGCATGTTAATTTCCCAAATAAACTAGGGAAACAAAATTTCTCTCAAGAAAAATTGAATTTAATATGCTAATAAGTATATAAATGGACTGCTAAATATATATACTTTTTGAGGAAGAGCCAGTAAAATATTGGCAGTTCAAGTGAAAATTCAAGCCTCACTGTGACACAACCTTAGATTTTGGCCAAGACAAGGTAACTTTGAAGACAGCAATTCATATTGTACCATTGGAAACAGCCCTCAGATTGAAAGGGCACCTATGCTGCCTCTTATATGGCTTTATATAAGTTTTAGAACAGACCCATTAGGTGTAATGAGATACTCTTACCAGTCTGAATGGCCTAAGAAAACCGATTCCAGGCAAACAAAGTTCCAGAAGACTCAGCGTAACTATGATGCTGTCGAAGATATTCCAGCCTTCCTGAAAGTACATGTACGGGTCCAAAGCAATGATCTTGAATATCATTTCTGCTGTAAAGATGGCTATGAAAACCTGCAGGCAAGGAGACAATTCAAGCTTTTTAAACGAACAACAACAACAACATCATAATAATAATAATAATTATTATTATTATTATTTATTTATTTATTTACAAAACTAGAGACACCTACTGACTAAAACTATGATTAAATCCATACATATGTAGATTGGCTTTTACTAATAATAATTTCTGAGAAAACATCACCTCAAGTGGTGCATACTCTTATTAAAATGCAAAACATAGTTAAAATACTGTTTTAACACCTTTGCTGCATCCCAATTTGCATACTAGCCGTCCTAAATAGTATTCGAAAATAGAATCAGTATGTCTCAAATCATAGTATGTTTTAAAAAGTATGCCAAAGATTAATGGATGGTCTACTACTTCCGGTTAGAATTCGAAGTGCAGATCGATGCACACTCTAAAGGCAAATATTCGATTAGAACTACAAACACGCATAAAAAGTGTTAAAAAACTACAAACATGGCGGTTTTGTACATAAATCAATTGTACCTATGAAAATCTGTAGGTAAGGAGACAATTTTCTTTTTTTAATTAACAATAATTAAAAGTGTTTTACAAAACTACAGCTGTCCATGGACTAAATTTGTAATAAAAATCATTACGTATGTAATGTGGATTCATTGATCACATTTATGAGTCATTTAATGAGAAAACATCACTTTACAAATAAAGTGGTTTATATTCTTAGAAGTTAAAATACTGTTTTAACCCTTTCATATATAAATCTAAAGTACTAAATTATTTTAATTAGTAAATTCACACTCCTCCATTTCAGTGGGGTTGCACACTAATAACAGTAACTCTTTCTAGAATAACAGAACAAGTCTCACAGTATTGTACATGAGGGCATTTCATATTCATTAAAATGCTGCTAAAAATGTTCTTACCACATTGGCGGTTGAAAGCATGTTATTATAATCATCCTGCATGGGGTGATACTCCATGGCCATGAATACTGTGTTTATCACGATGCAAATGGTGATAAATAAATCTGCAAAGGGGTCCATCATAACCATGTTGACTATTTTCTTTATCTTCACCCATGTGGGACTGCAATCCCAGATCAGATAACTCTCTGCAAACTCGAACCAGTAGTCCACACACTTCTGTTTCCAGATCTCCGACGCTGCAGAAAATGAAGACAACAATCTGAAAGCTGTATTTGAACTAGTATGAATTTTGACAACATTTAGAGCAAACAGAAATGAGGAAACAGGAACTTCATTAAAAAAAAAAAAAAATGTTCATCTTTCTTCTGTGAAAATGAAAAGGGCCACTATGAAAGTCAATGAAAACTAAGGCTGTCAAACTTCAAAAAAGACAATAAAAGCATCATTAATCTTCAGTCTATTCCTCAAACAAAGTTGTTACATAACTTTAAATATCAGGAACACAGGGCCTGAATTTAGTTTTGGAAAATGAGGGGTAGGTGACTCTTATGGGGGGAGTTAGGATATATTTTTAGACATTTTTAAACTAAAATCATCTAACCTAAATTTTTCGTCATGCAGTGTGTTTGTGTTGATTCATATGTATATTGTGAGGAAGATGAACTTTGATTTCAAACTCTGAATTGATTTTTTTTTTTTTTTACTTAAAAATACAAGTAAACGGTCAGTAATAAAATAAGAACAAATAAATGACAAGCAATGGGACAAACAAATACAATAACAAGATACAATTGAAATGAACTGTGCTTTAAGTTTCTCAGGTAGGTGTAACAGTAATATTCAGATCCAGAAATACTACAGAAACTGAGTAATCTATTTAACCCTAAAATAACACCGGTTAGTTTTCAATGCATTAATAAACATTAATGACAGACAGCAGCAGGGTTTTTTTTTGAGGTTCCTGTCTCTTTGAGATGTCACGCACAGATCTTACATATACAGTACTGTTACACATAAGTTTTGTTTCTCAACTGTTTACATTCACTTAACAGCCTATATACCGACCATGTTTAGTATGGATTGTGTTTACATAAATACTCATCAAGACGGGCATTTTTTTGTATGTGTTTGGGTGCAAAACATAACTTAATTCTGTAATCGCGTGCTGTTTCAGATGCGGCTTTATGTGCCTGTGCTTTGGGTGTGAGCTCAAAGAAAAGCGTCTCTCTGAGAGCGCTTAAGTACTAAATTGAGTTCTCTTTGGCGTAATCTTGTACTTGAATATTTAAAATGGTAAGACCCTGGGAATAAAAAAATCTAGCATGGAAGGATAGAAGTGAAGTTGAGTGACCCCCCCCTTTTTTTAATATTTCATATATTTCATTTATATATTCCATGTATCCACCTTTTTCTTCAATGCAGAAGTAAGCCTATGGGTGACACTTCCGGTTCATTAGGTAAATGACGAGGAGAATAACAATGTGCAGTAAACGGTAAAACCGTTTGCACGACAAACCAGTGTGATCATAATTAAGATAATACATCAAAATAATATGATAAGACACACCAATTTTCAACATCAAGCAGCAAAACGAACTTTTTCGTACAGCTAAAAATAGCTGGACGCGGATGAGACCAGAAGCTAGACCCATAGAATTTACAAACGGCTGCGCCCATTTTTACAGCAAGAAAAAGGTGGATAATGTCTGTGATCTTGTTTGTTTGTACTTTGTTGTATTATTGTTATTTTAAATTATCCGTGTAATTGGCAAAAAAAACGCAATTAAAAAAAAAAATGGTAAGACTTAAGCACGTTAAAATGTTACATTCTGTCATCTGTCCTGAGTGTCTTTCACGCTGAAATATTTGCGGGAACATCCCGTGTTACAAGCGCTGAACCAGCAGGAATTATGCACAATGCCCACAATCCCGTGCTGAAATTCAAGCCTCATTTTTATGATACTTTTATGGTTCCTTTGCATTTTTGTAAAGCTTGACAGCCTTTTTTTAATATAAATGATTGTGCTGTATTGAGAAAACATTGAAAACTTTTGTGCTACAAGGCAGCATAAAAGTCATACAGGTTTGGATCAACATGCGGGTGAATAAATGACGACAATTTAACAATTTCAACTATTTCTTAAAATTACAGAGATAAAGCTAACAAATATCCCTCACATGGAGCTTCTTGTACAGAGCTCATTCACACAGAATGCATTTTTATTAGTTTCCTAAGCGATACTTTCCATAGTTTTTCTATGAGAACATGCGTTAGACAGACGTGTTTGACCATTACACTTGCTACTTTTGCAGTGTCTCACTCCAAAAACACAGCGCTCAAATTATAAGTTCCCATTTTTAAAAATGCATCTCGAGACTTTGCATTTCTTTCCCCGTTCCACTGTCCGAGTCTCACATTTTTCAAAGCAAAAACCACATTTCAAAGCTGTGTGATTGGCCCATAAGTGTGTTTGGCATTTAGGGCTTCTTACGGTCAATAGTGTTGTTGCTGACACTTGCTACGCTCAAAGCTCGCTGTCTCGCTGATTCGTCATATAGAAAAGCCCTTGAAAAGTTCTTTGAATTACATCGGTGTCGATACTCTTCATCTGTGTCAAACTGTAAAGAGATCACATCAACAGAAAATACATCAACAAATGTTATGATGGTGCTTCATTAGTGTTTGCAAGGCAGCAATATATTGCTATTCGTCAATCATTCTTTTATGCAACCTGTAATCTCAGATTGATATTTCACCAAAATGTGGAAAAAAGAAATAAATATAAAAAATTAAAAACGATAAATAAATGACAAAACATGTTTTGAAACATAACATCTTATTCTTGATGATAAACTTTAGATTTTTTGGATCCAGTGAAAAGCATCACAGCAATTTTTATATATAGATTATTTTTCTACATTTGAATTGGAAAAATAAAAATGGCTGGTGGAAAAAAATGTTGTTTTCCTTCAGTTTAACACAATTCTTTTGCTGCCTTGCAAGCACAGCTATTTCATTCCGGACATTTTAACCACTTTGAGAATATCTTCATTTGTGCTAAACGCCACTATTATTTTTTTAAAAACATCAAGACATTACAACTGTTCATACAATACAGTGAAATGCTTTATATAATACAAAAGTTAATAAAAGTTGTAAAAGAAGTTACAATTGAATTTTAAAAGTCATAATTTAACTAATTTGACAGTATGTGCAATAACATGCTTTAAATGCATGCTTTAACACGCTTTTGAATAAAAGCTGGAAATAATGTGTATTTTGCTTTTTTATATGATTAATTGATAATTAAACAAATAATTGACAAATGAATTGATTTTCAATGCTGATGACATGCTGTAATCCTGAAAACAATTAAAACTGTTCATTGTCACAACCTGACTCGCAGGCTCACATACAGAATCTGCATGCAATGAACTTCCACAGGAATCTCTGCAGATTTCTGCTGAAAGTGAATCTGATCACTCATAAGTTCCCTGCAATTTTTTTAAAAAATATTTAGCATCTGCTTATGCAGCTCTTTCTTTATTTAAATCCATCCCACAGAATTCTGCAGATTTTCACCCAAAGTCAGCAAAAAAAAAAAAGGGGCAAAAAGAAAAAAACAAAAAAGGGTGCACAGATTTATGTTAAATAAAGAGAAAATTATTATTGCATTGCACCACAGCAACAGCACATGCATCATATGTGCTTACGCAAGTGTCGTCAAACGTTGTTCTTTTTCTGGACACCTCTGGTGTCCGCATTCCGGAGGGCGAATTGGGTGAAGACGCTCCACCCGACACTATCACCATGCCATTGCTGTCGACCATGTACCGTGCTTTTCCGTTAGACGGCAACAGTATACGTGGAGTCAGACTGCTTTTGCTATGAGTGCTGTAAAGCGGATCGGATCGAGAGGGTAGAACCAAAGAGTTTCTCCTGCTGCCAGTCTCCTCACACATGCTTTGCTCATCGTCGGCGTAGTTGTTTTCTGAATGCACACGCCCGCGGAAGCTGAAGACGCTACCTTTGCTGTTCCGACGTGGGCTGAGGATTGAGCCCTGAAAACTCAGGGGGGACTGAGGAGAAAAACAAGCCTTACAAATACATTGCCAAACAAATTAAGGCATACGAGGATGTAATCTGACTAACTGGTGGAAGAAATCCCAATTTACACTCAATTTGCCAATCCAACTTCAGGAACATATTATCATATGTAACTATAACAATAACTAATATAAGCATCCGCACCAGTGCATGATAATTGATTGGCTGTTAATGTTTTTGTTTATCAGCTGGAAAAAACACTGAAAATCATTCCAGGGATTTTGTTCCTCTGTGTCGTTATCGTTACGATTGGACTTGATTATTAAAACTTTATAGTTATAGCTAATGTTACTTTTTTATTTAAAGGGGTGGTTGACTGCTTTTTTTTCTAGGCTTGACTGTGTTTATGGGGTGCAGTCAAACATATGTTCATGCTTAGTTTTTTGAAAAACGCATTATTTTTCACATAATTTACCTCTATTCCACACCTCTCTGTCCCTTCTCTGTTAAACACCCAGATTATTTCCTGGTTTTATGAAGCCCCTCTCTCAGAAATACTGATGGGCTCTGATTGGTTAGCTGGTCCAGTGTGTTGTGATTGGCTAAACCGCCTCTACTGCGCGTCTGAACGTCCCACCCCTCAGCTCAGCGGCATGTGCTCCGGTTGTATTGTAAACAATGGCGTCATCTATATTGCTTATCAATTTGAGCCCGAATGAGACGCAGAGGATATTAGTGAAGAGGATCGCGCAGAACCTGTGCAAGCACGGCTTTTAATGGTATGTTGTTGTTTTTTTTGGTTCATACTTTTAGATACGCTGTTATTTGTAAGTGCTATTGCATCTGATAGCTTTTAATATACGGATTTATCCTGATTTAAGCTTTAATACAGCACAGCAACCGCACGCGCGTCCATGTATAACGCTTCTCATAGCTATGTGAAAATAAGTGTATAATTGGAACAGTTTGTTGGAGCTGATCTGACGATCTGAATGAGAGAGAGAGAGAGAGAGAGAGAGAGAGAGAGAGATGCAGTATTAAGAACCGCTGCTTTAATGATTTTGAAACTTGTGAATCCATTAGAATCGATAGAAGACAGAATCGCGATTCATATATGAATAGATTTTTACGTGCACCCCTAGTTTTCTCTTCCTCTTCTCTAAAGCAGCGTAGCATGGCCTCGCCCCTTTGCTGCATGTTCCCGGGGGCGGGGTTTATCTGGGTCCGTGACGTATCTGACCCGGGAAGTAACTCGTTGTAGTCCCTTACCTGTCGTTTTTGTAGGCATTAAACTGCCAGAATTTTAAAAGACGATATCTCCGTTTGCATTGAACTTTCAGCTTCGTAACTTTGCAGATATTGTTTATGCTCAAACAGCAACATTACACACTAACTAACGATAAAAAAGTGAACCACCCCTTTAATTTGTTCATTTTACAGTAATAATCCAAAAATATGGTAAAAAAATTAAATATTTAGAAGTTCCATCTGTGTATTTAATAGCAGTTTTTAGTCATTTTACTACATGCAGATCGTGATGCTTTGCAATTCAAAATTTCAGCCTATGGAAGAGTAACAAAAATTTTAAATCTAAACATTTTAAAGAAAATTATGAGTTTAGCGACAGGTCAGTTGGACAAGCAATGGCGGGAGAGAACAAAAGTGGCAAAAATGGTCAATATCTTGATGATGATGAAGATAAAGGTGTTGTTGATGATTATGCTGAATATGAAAAAGAACAATGACGCAGGAGAAAGATGACAATGTGAGAAGATGAAAAATAAAGTTGATAGATGTCTTTAGTTTGGAAGAAGTTTAGACGAAGTTTTTTTTCTCAAAGCAAAGAAATAGAAAAATCATGAATTTATTATGAACTGGATGAGAAAAGAGAATTTTGATGAATGATAAGAATGTCAAAAAGTCAAGCAGATATAGTGCTGTCAAACGATTAATCGCATCCAAAATAAAAGTTTTTGTTTACATAGTATATGTGTGTGTACTGTGTATATTTATTATGTATACAAATACACACCCATGCATGTATATTTTTAAGAAAAATATGTTATGTTTATATATTAAATATATTTATATAAAATATAAATTATATGCATATAAATATATACATGTAAATATTTTCAAAATATGTACTGTATGTGTGTATTTATATATACATAATAAATATACACAGTGAACACAGATATATTACGTAAATAAAAACTTTTATTTTGGATGCGATTAATCGCGATTAATCGTTTGACAGCACTAAGCAGATAGTTGAAAGAATGAAGATGACAGCATTAATTAAAATGAATTTTTAATGCTGAATAAAATAGAAACGTTGTCTGTCTGTCTATCTATCTATGATATATAATCTATATATATATATATATATATATATAAATAAAATGTTCAGTATCATGTAGATTCTAAATCATGAATCAGATATGTAGATTAGACCCATCTATATATCATTCCTGTACACCTTTCAAATCTCATTCTTCATTACCAAAAAATGTCAAAGTTAGTCTCTCCTGTTCTATTCTAAAACTGTAATAATAGCACACTTAAACAATAAGACATTTCCATAATTATTCTGATTTCACAAACGATATGACTGTTGTCTTCAGTATTTAAGTCAATGACATTTCTTTATTGCTATGGTAAGCATCAAATAAAACCAGACAGCAGATGAGATTTTTCTAACCTGATGTGGAGACGTGTAAGTCCTTTCACGTGAGAGCCGGATTTTTCCATCAGCTGTTAAACGGAAGCTGGCCTTTCTATCAGTTCCCTCCCTGTTGGAATCCTCCGCTTTCTCGCCTTCCCCCTGACGCTGTCTCTTTTTCCTGTGGTTACGTCTTTCTTTGGCACTTTTGGAACTGAGTTTGGAGGCGTCCGAGGAAGAGTCTGTCTTTTCTCCACTCAGCCCATCACACTTGGACGCTTCAGCCGCAGCCTGCCAGGCAATCATGCAACAGATTATATTTACACAGTTCGTAAAGATTTCCGGCATTTACATTTATGCATTTGGATGCTTTGAAAGAATACATTTTGTTAGCGATTCATGCATTTCCTGGGAATCAAACTCATTACTTTTCCATTGAAGGCGCCATACACTAGCATTTGCATGGTATTCATACCCTGTTTTATTGAAAACACCCAACAGACCTGAGCTTCCTCTTCCTGTCTCATTAGCTGCTGGAGCATGGCGTTAAACTCCTCCTCTTTCTTCAAAGCCTCATCAATAGTGGCTTGATTTTGTTCATCATATGCCATGGCGACCACAGCCAGGATCAGATTCACCAGGTAGAAGGATCCCAAGAAAATGACCAGCACGAAAAAAATCATGTAGGTTTTTCCTGCGGCCCGAAGAGTCTGTAAGAAAAGTCCACGATTAGTCTATGATAAACATAGGAAGCTATTCATGTAAATTCTGTATGATTATCTTCTTTTCCATACAATGAAAGTGGATGGAGAAAAAACACACCACAAAAATACCATAAAATAGTTTATATGGCTACATGCTAAATTAAATAACTGATTTGTGTGAACAGATTGAAATTGTACAGAAATAGACAGAAGAACCTGCACACTTCATAGGTTCATGCATTTCCCGTGAAACAATAGTTCTGAACACAATGGAGGGCAAGATTTTCAGGGATTTTCAGTCTGTTCCTCACACCAGCAATATTACATGGTGGGGTTTCGTCCTTTTTGAAGCTTGACAACCCTAGACTTTGTCTACTTTTATCATATAGAAAAAAATAATTCTGCAAGACATCTCTTGTGTTCCACAAAAAAAGAATAATCATACAAAACTGGTTTCCTCTACGTAGACAAACAAAACAAAAGCACCTGTTGGTAAAGATTCTCCCAGTAGTCTTGAGTCATCAGCCTGAACAAGGAAAGGAAGGCCCAGCCAAAGGAATCAAAGCTTGTGTAACCATAATCTGGATTGAGACCTGCTTTCACACAGACATAATTTTCTGGACACTGCCTGAAATGCACACGTGAGACAGCGACTGTCAAAAACTCACCATGTAAAAAAACATGCAACTGCTCTTGGAGAATTATGTTTGAATATGCCAAGGTTTATGAAAAAAAATCGATACACATTGCTTACCCAGCATCACTGGTTTTCCCACAGATCATAGCATCTTTCTTTCCTGATTGGATATAATGATTACCTACAGGAAAAAGAAGAATACTATTCATAATAGAACTTACACAAAGCTAAGGTGTATTAGTTGGTTTGTACTATAACCCATGAGTTTATTTGGTTAAAATTATAGGTTGGTTCATATTTACATTTATATTTTAATATTCTTCACTGGTACTTTTTTCCCCACTAAAATGACTATATGACCAATTTCTTTATTATTTTAGGTGCAGAAAATGGACCACTGATGAAAATGGTCAAGACCAGCCCATTTGTTTTGCAATAAAACAGTCCTAATATATGACCATTTTCTTCATTTTTTTATTTAATATTTTTCATTGCTTATTATTTATTTGTTTATTTTCACCAAAAAATGACCATATGATCACTTTCTTAATTGTTTTAATTAAATATATGGCCATTTTCTTCATTGGCCCATTTTTGGCACCAAAAACAATAAAGAAATTTGGTGCAAAAAATGGACCAGTTTTAATATATTACCATTTTTAATGTTGGTCATTTTTTTTATTATTTATTTATTTTTGGGGAGCACCCCAAAAAACCCTTAATACATGACCATTTTCATCATTGTTTTTGGTGTCAAAAATGGACCAATGAGGAAAACGGTCATCATTTAGATAATTTTTGATGCTTTTATTGGACAATTTTCCATCCTCTCTCTAACCCATCAAATTAAATGGTATATGTTGTTTTTGTTGTTGTTTTTTTAATGGAGCAGGGCCAAGCCCCATGCAAATGAGTGAAATGTCAAAATACCAGCAGAATTTGTGCATATATCAGTATAATGATACATGTGGAAGGCATCGTCCTTAGCGAGCAGCAAGCCAGATTACCTCACTCCTATGATAGCTTTCCCCCATCCCGCTAAAGCACTTTCCAATGGATATCATATTTCGCCCTCTATGATTAAGGTGGAATTCCTCTTCCTCTTTCTCTCAAACAGGTTTTTCATAGCTGGCGCTAATGTAAACGTCCATAATGCTGAATGATGACAGCTGGCTGTCTGGCAGATGTACAGATCACTTACACATTCTCAATATTTCCTCTTCAGGCCTATATTGTAGTTAGTACAGGTGCATCTCAATAAATTAGAATGTCGTGGAAAAGTTCATTTATTTCAGTAATTCAACTCAAATTGTGAAACTCGTGTATTAAA
>JAFVLL020029181.1:0-29514 GCA_021397915.2 Tor tambroides | reverse complement strand
AACCTCATCAGGCATTATAGGAGAAAATTTAGAGCTGTTAAACTGGCAAATGGAGGTTTCAAAAAGTATTGAATAAAAGGGTGCTGTTAATTGTGATATAATAATGATATTTCCCCCCATTTTAAATTCTTATTATCCAATGAAAGGTTAGATTTTCCATATATATATACAGTATCTCACGAAAGTGAGTACACCCCTCACGTTTCGGCAATCATTTTAGTATATCTTTTCAAGGGACAATACTATAGAAATGAAACTTGGATATATTTTAGAGTAGTCAATGTGCAACTTGTATAGCAGTAAAGATTTACTGTCCTCTGAAAATAACTCAACATACAGCCATTATTGTCAAAAAAGCTGGCAACAAAAGTGAGTACACCCTAAGTGATAACAGCTATACATCGTTTAACCATGCAAAGCCACATGTTCTATTCATCATGTTCATGTTTTTGTCTGCTTGACAGGACCATACACATTTGTGTATCTTGTTTTAGAGCAGTTAGTTAAAATTTGGTGCTTTGAGTACAATTCTCTCATACTGACCACTGGATGTTCAACATGGCACCTCATGGCAAAGAACTCTTTGAGGATTTGAGAATTAGAATTGTTGCTCCCCACAAAGATGGCCTAGGCTATAAGAAGGTCAGTAACAGCCTGGAACTGAGTTACAGACAGTACAGTGGCCAGGGTCTTACAGAGGTTTTCCAAGACGGGTTTCACTCAGAACAGGCCTCGCAAGGGTCGATCAAAGAAGTTGAGTCCTTGTGCTGTGCGTCAGGTGCAGAAGCTGGCTTCAAAAAACAGATGCATGAGTGCTGCCAGCATTGCTTTAGAGGTTGCAGAAGTGGAAGGTCAGCTTGTCAGTGCTCAGACCATACGCCACACACTGCAACAAGTCGGTTTGCATGGCCGTCATCCCAGAAGGAAGCCTCTTCTGAAGCTGGCTCACAAAAAAGCCTGCAAACAGTTTGCTGAAGACAACCTGGCCAAGAGCATGAATTACTGGAACCATGTCCTGTGGTCTGATGAGTCTAAGGTAAACTTGTTTGGCTCAGATGGTGTCCAGCATGTGTGATGACACCCTGGTGAGGAGTACCAAGAAAATTGTGCCTTGCCTACAGTCAAGCATGGTGGTGGTAGCATCATGGTCTGGGGCTGCATGAGTGCTGCTGGTACTGGGGAGCTGCGGTTCATTGAGGGAAACATGGATTCCAACATGTACTGTGACATTCTGAAGCAGAAGATGATGCCCTCCCTTCAGAAACTGTGTTGAACAGCAGTTTTCCAGCATAATAACCACCCCAAACACACCACCAAGATGACACTGCCTTGCTGATGAAGCTGAAGGTGAAGCTGAAGGTGATGGAGTGGCCAAGTATGTCTCCAGACCTGAACCCTATTGAGCAGATGTGGGGCATCCTCAAGCGGAAGGTGGAGAAGCACCATGTGTCTAACATCCAGCAGCTCCATGATGTTATTATGGAGGAGTGAAAGAGGATCCCAGCAACAGCCTGTGCAGCTCTGGTGAATTCCATGCCCAGGAGGATTAAGGCAGTGCTAGATAACGATGGTGCCCCTACAAAATATTGACACTTTGGACCCAGTTTTGACATGTTCACTTAGGGTGTACTCATTTTTGTTGCCAGTTATTTGGACAATAATGGCTATATGTTGAGTTATATTTAGAGGACAGTAAATTTGTACTTCTGTACAAGCTGCACATTGACTACTCTAAAATATATCCAAGTTTCATTCGTGTGGTATTGTTCCTTGAGAAAATATACTAAAATTTTTGCTGAAATGTGAGGGGTGTACTCACTTTTGTGACATACTTTATATGGGTAGCATAATTCGACAGCGAAAAATGCTACCTATCAGATTTTGATTTCCAGCATGATATTAATATGGTGTGAGGCTTCATTAACATGTACACCCACCCCAACCCTAAACCTACCCTTACAGTATTAACAGTGCTGGTAGCATAATCTGATAGGTAGCATTATTTGTTAGAACACCTGGCCAGTAGTTGATGATGTCACTTTGTAAAGAAACATTATGCTGCGCACATATGCATTCCTTCAGAGTGAAAATGTTGCATCTATTTCAACTTAAAAACTTAAGTTCAGTTGCTTAAGTTGTACAAGTAATTTCAATTCAAATTACATTAAACTGACTTTAAAAAATAAAAATTAAATTTAGGCCTAATATATCTGAAAAATAAAAGTTGAAATTGAAATTGCTGTTAGGATACCACTAACCCCTACAGATGAGTGGAAACAAAGACACAACCTTTCATTAATAATCATTTATTCTATATTTTTAGGTTGTATGGACTTATACGGGTAATGTAATGAAGAAAAATCCTCCACCAAGCTTTTTGTCTCAGCACTTAGCAGGACTCTCTACTTCTCCAAACTCCACTTCTGGATTCAGTTCAGAAAAGTCAGTTGTAAGCTTATTTTACTCTGATTTTGGAATCAGTTTAGATAGCTTCTCCAGGTTACAGCAGGTTGTTTACTGGGCAGAGCCTGACAGATCAATCACAAGTGTGTCCATGAGTACTAGTCCAGCTCACACCACATTCATCATAGAGAACCTGAAAAAGAGTTACCAAATTGGAGAGGAGCTTTTTTGTTACGGTGCACGCAATGGATTTTGATAACAAATCCAAACATTACGGGGGCGACTTTTTTCAAGCCAAGCTGTTCTGGTCTAAAACTAAGGTCAGTGACTGTACACATTATTTTACTATAGAACTACTGTACTTAGCTGTTGTATTAAAACTCTGTACATGGGTCTGAAAATGTTCCTCTGTCACAGGCCAGTGTGTTTGGGGAGGTGGTGGACCTGCTCAATGGCTCCTACTCTGTGCGTTTCCTCCTGTCGTGGGTAGGTGAGGCTCAGGTAGCTGTGCTTCTAATTCACTCCAGTGAAGCTGTGCAGGTCCTGAAGCGTCACAGAGATACTGACTCTGACAGAGTGTTCTTTAATGGATTTTATGAGGGACCAGGACCAAATATGACCAGGTTGAGTGAAACAGGGATGTGTAATGTGAAGTGGGACAAGAATGGACTAGAGCATATGTGAACTGGAGACTGTTGCTGTGAATACAACGATCCCCGTACCGGAGAAACATGGCGCTGCCAGAGACCCAAATCACTGCCATGCAGTGCCCTTGTGTACCACTCCATGGGCGGTTATAGAAACCGTCTGACTAATAAAGAGAAGATGCTTATGTGAGATTAAAGGATTTTCAAATGACTGTATACTTGATTGATTTAATGCATTGATGGAAGGCAATATGACAGATAGACATTTTCTATTTTGCAGGAAACAAACTAACAAAGGTATCAGTGGAGATAAGAGCATCATCAAAATTTTTCATTCATATGAAAATGAAACTATTGGTGTGTTGGTCAATATTTTAACCCAGAATAGTACAGTACAGAGATGCTGGGAAATGTGTTACACAAAAAATTAATTACAAAGGAATTAATTACAAAGTCAAAATAACTTTAAAAATAAGTTTAGGCAAATTTTGGCATACTCATACCATTTAACAGACCTTACAGTCTCCATTTACTCGTCCTGCAGATGTAACAGAGAACTGTCGTCCTGGTTTACACACTCCAGTTCCAGCCGGCTTTTACCTGAATGATGTGTGGACGTCTTTTGTCTGTAGCACCCGCCATTTTACAACCCAAACAACAATAGAGTGCCTGAAAGACAAACACATCCACATGATGGGAGACTCTACTATGAGACAGTGGTTTGAGTTCTTTGTAAAAGCAGTACCAAGTGAGAAAATTACTTATTGGTAAATTATATACAGTGTATAGATGCAACAATTGTGGGATCATATTTGTTAGTGTCGCTCACTGTTTTTCAGCCCTGAAGCAGATGAACCTGCATGTCCAATATCAGTCAGGGCCGCTCCTAGCAGTGGATGTGGAGAACAACATTGACTTACACTGGAGGGCTCATGGTGTTCCTCTGTGCAGTCGAAAAACAGCAGTTGCTAATCTGCACTACATCAGTAATGAGAACGATGACCTGGCTGGAGGACCCCACACGGTCATCATATTCAATCTGGGGCCCCATTTCATCACATACCCTCTGGATTTCTTCACCCATAGAGTTTTGAGGATCCGCAAAGCTGTTCTAGCATTGTTACAGTGGGCGCCTGACACTACCGTTATAATCAAGACTGTCAACACTGGCTATAAGGTAAGCTGACATAGTATAATGTGTTCAAATACAAGAAGAACACTCTGTTCTTATGAGTTTAGGATTGATATTGTTTTTCTGTTTATATAATAGGATATTTTCGGAAGTGACTGGTATTCTCTACAGTTGGAGAGAATACTGAGTTGGGCTTTTCAGGATGTTGGTGTTTATATTCTGGATCTGTGGCAAATGACAGCCTGTCACTACAACAAAGAGAACATTCATCCAGGCCCTGTAATCATCAAAAATGAGATGGACATTTTACTCTCTTTTACTTGCCTTAAATAAATTTAAATGATCTTGCCAAGTGAATATTCAGGTTATTATACTTATTAAAAAACACTCCTTGAATCTCCATTCCAATAATTTTCAAAATTGAAAGTAAATTTTTTAAACAGGAGTGTGCATGTTTAATGCAAGTCCCTTGAAATAACTAAAACTGACACACTGAAGATTCCTGGACGTGTATTCCTGCTTCTAAATGCACTTGTCACAATACTTGTATACATGGTCATAGTTGAATAACCAGTTTTGGTTATTAGAAACACATCAAACAGAAATAAACTGGACCATAAATTGAATAGCTTTCCTGGTAAGCTATATCAATCAATCAATCAATCAATCAATCAATCTAATACTGAATGAAATAGATCTGTGGATTGAGTCTTGGAGTGTAAATGCAAACTAATAGACCTTCCACTTGTTCTGCCACTTTATCTCTAAATTTCACTTGATCTTTTAAAAGAATGTTTACTTCTAAATATTTGATGAGTACATAACAAATGGACTAGATATACTGGTGAATGTCACCACAAAGTCATAATTATGAGTGGGGAAACTCCAAACTTTCTTTAAGCTCTGAATTACTGAAATAGGGAATTAGAGTAAACATGTGGGATGCAATGGATGCAGCATTTGTATGGACAGTAAATTTGTTGAAATGAATGAATTTCTTTTTTTCATTTACAATAAAACTATCCTATTTGCATGTACAAAATACAATATGATTGTACAGTTACAATAGAATATGTAACAATTCAATATTTCACTATTTATCAAGTAATATTCCACACTGACAATGAATTGCACATGCATCCCAAATTGGTACCTATACTTCATACACCTACATTGTAATCTTAAAAAAGTGTAGTAGCCTTAAAGACAGTACTGTTAATAAAGAATTTATATACGAAATGAGTGATTCATTGAAACAAAAGGGTGTTCCTACAGCATGTGCACTCTGCCTTACTCTTCAATAACTCTTTATAAATATGGCACCAAATACAGACTTCCAACCCGACATGCATTTTCATGTACATGCCTCACCAGTTTTTAACTTTCTGCTTGTAATTTTATGACATTTTGTCAGCATTTAAAGCATTTAATTTAATAGTTCATTGTTCTACTGTGTTTCACAGAAAATACTCCACTAAAAAGTTATCCACTATAAAGGGAACATACATGATTAGCATACAAAGACTCCTTTTTTATGGAATTATATCTATGAGCATAAACAATAGAGAGTTTAAAATTTTGTTAAAATTAAATGTTTAATTTTAACCATTTTATAGCCCTTCATAATAGTTTTCTGGGTTCTGACATCATACTCACCCCACTCGAGAATCATGCACCTTTATTCACAAAACAAATTGTTTGTGAAGGCAGTCTTACGTAATCTCTGAATTGAAATGACAATTTACATAAGGAATAGCTTTACAAATAATTTACAAACAAATTTGTTCTGCTCCTTTTATATCTGAGGTTTAATAAATGTAAGTCAAGAGGACAAACATTCAAAATGTAGCATTTTTATGAAAACACCAAATCATGAACCAGAAATGAACCTGATGCCAATTTGTGTGCATCCAAACACAGTGAACAAATTTGGACACACTTGACTGAATTTATACTGCTTGTGGGGTTGATAATTCATTTATTTATCTGTAACAAGCACCTCTTTTTTCTGAAATGACAAGGGTTTTGATTGGCTGTCTATCGTTCATCAGCTGAAAAAAAAAATAGTGTTGTTAAATTACAGTTGTGGTGTGGACTGTGGTTTTTAAAACTTAAAGGTTCTAATTATTGTTTTTAGTGTAAATGGGCATTAACCTAAAAAATTGACAACTTTTCACCAAAATGATGTGGGAAAAATGCATCATTAAAGAAGGGCTATATTCACACTATGTTTTGATTTTATTCCTTCACAAAAAGAGTAAATCAGTAGTGAAGCAGCATAAAAGCAGAGGGGAAACTCTCAGAAGTTGGCCCAGCCAACTGGACTGGCCCAGCCAGTTCAGTTTGTTAAAACTTTTGTGGAATCCATTGATTATTTGCATTACCTATAGTCTCCTTTAAGGAGGCTGTTATCTTGATCGTTCGTTTCTTCAGGGAGATGGGTGCCATTTTTGTTGTATTCATCTAGTTTTTCCTGTTCTGTGGCTATAGGTAGTTGGTGTACATTTTTGTTGTTTATTGTAGTTTAGTATTCTCCCATGGCAGAACATTTTGTTTGTTTTTTGTTTGTTGGATGGTAAAACTAATATCAAATATATACATTATTTTGAATTATGAAATTATTTTTTCATTAAAAATAAAATTTATAAAATAATTTTATGACTATTATTTCCAAACTTCTATCAAAAAGTGTAAGAATGATTTTATTTAGAATATCGCAAAGGTCACTAAAATGTATTTATTTTCATGTATTATATGTAATAGAACGGCACTCTATTAACCCTCTATTAACCCTGCTATTTGAGTGGTGGTCAAAAATTACTGATTTTTTTATTTTTTATTTTTTGTGTGAAAATAATTTACTTTATATTCTATATTTTAGTTCGATAATGTTTTGTATTAAATATTTAGCATTTTTATGGGATTTCCATCTTAAACTCTTGTAAATCTTAAATACTTTGGAGCACAGACTTACATTTAGTCTCTTTTTAAATAACACTTGGCTGCTTATTAAAAAATGTGAAACAAAAAAGTTATAGAAGTTTAGGTTTATTATTTGGAAAAATGAGCAAAATACTGCTTTTAAAATTTATATAAAATATATATTTTCCAAAACATGTTTTACTCTCAAGAAAATCAAATCCATAAATCTAAACAAGTTTGAGGCTGATATCTAAAAAAAAAAAAGTAATTTCAGTATGGGTTTTTTTTGGGCAGTATAGCTACCAAACTTTTCCATTAGATGAAATTCACCTCCCATTCATTTCCAGTGCAGTCATTTGACTGCGAACAGTACAAGTGTGACTCCTCTTTACAGGACCACTTAACTTTTTCAAATTATGTCTATGTTTTTTTTTTTTTTAATATAAACATTTTTTGTATGCACAACAGCTAGTGCTCCACACAGAAATCTGTTTTCATCATCATCAAGTCCATCATCAAGCATCTTGGAGACGTTGCCACAGTTCTTCTGGATTTAGTCTGCCTCAGTTTGTTCTGTTTCTTCGTGTCTTTCCAGACAGACTGGATGATGAGTATACATACTTCAGTATTTTTAGTTTTATTTATTTTGAATTGCAGAACATGCATCTCTGCTTCATTTCATTTTAATCCATTATGAATTCAAGCCAAAGTGTCTGGCATAACTAATTCATTTTCAAAATGTTCTCAAAATAACTAGGGTGAATTCGGGTAATCTGGGACACTTTTTGCAATTTTGACTTCTGCAATTTATTTCGATATCTATCTAACACATTAGATCAACACATTAGACTTTTCTGAAATCCCTAAGATGTTTTCTAACCACACCAAAAGAAAGAATGTAGATATTATACCCAGAAGAGACATGCCACACCTATTAGTGTTTTTGTGCCAAAAAACAAAAATTCTGCCTCAATTTGATAATCTGGGACAGGTCACTTTGTAATCTGGGACATATGTGTTAGGCCTAAAAAAGCCTATATTCACCATACTTTATGCATGCCGAACACAATATCACCAATAGCTCCCTTCATTCTACTCTCATTCCATTGGTTTAGCTTCTTCGTATTTCTCTCATTTCCCTCTCTCTCTCTCTTCCTCTCTCTTTCTGTTGCCATCTCTTTTCCTGACGCTGTGGTGCCATAGTATTCTGTAATACATTTCATTGAGTTAATTAAAGGCCATGGATATTTTCATATGTTAGCTGACTGTCTGTGTGTGTGTGTGTGTGTGTGTGTGTGTATGTGTATGTATGGGTATGGGTATGGGTGTGGATGTGGGGTGGGGTTGCGTGCATGTGTATGTGTATGTGTGCGTTTGTGTACAGAACATTGTCAACTGGCCTGGGCACAGATCCCCCTCCTGCTCAGTGATTTGAACCGTTGTATATACTAAACTAACTGGGAATTTGGGAAATGAAATTAATGGTTTACTTCATCCTGAGACCTTTGCTTGCTATTGGAATACGTTTTCCAGATTCCATCTCTGTAGCATCTCTCTAGCTAGCTGGTTGAGCTAGCTGCTAGCTACTGTGAACTTATGCTAATGTTATAACCTCCAGCATTAACACCCATTTTCAACACTTTAATACATATTTTGATGCTTGAACAGATCACAAACATAATTTGACAACAATTAGGAACATTGTCTTATTTATGACAGATTTGTGTCCTTAACATTTATCTAGTCAGAATCCTATGTCACTGACCTTGTCATGCAATTCCCAGGGGAGCTTCTTGATTGACAAGTGCCCTGCCCCTTTCTGTGGAATCACCCCCATGAAGTCATGTGATTTCAGTCACATGACATCCATGCTAAAATTATAGTAAAAGTCCTGTTGACTAAACATTGTTAGAACAGGAAATAAACACACTGGAGCTTAGGTGTCCCAGATTACCCGAATTCACCCTATTCTATACATGACGCAGAATAATGCTTATTGTTTATAGGAAACATATAAAGGCTCTTATGTCTTATTATCTTGTATCTTTAAAAAATAAAAAATAAAAAACGTCTTGGTTATGTAGGTAACCCTTAAGGAACAGAGACGTCACGTCGATGACCAACGAATTGGGGATCTTGCTAGAAGTGCAAATAGCATGTTTTCTTAGCGATAGATGCTAGGCTACACTAAGTGAAAAGCTTGGCGTGGGTCTAATAGGCTATAGGCTATAGGAACTTTTTTCCCAGGACCTTTTTTTAACCCCAGACCTGTTGATGTCTGCGTTTCCATCGCGGTCTAAAGTACCGAGAAGAATAGGCAAAGTCTGGTGACGTAGGTTTGCGTGCGTTTCTCAATACCAAGTACGCAAATTTTGGACTTGCGTTCTCGGTAGTTCGGACTTCGCGAGTTTGACTCAGGAGTGTGAACTCCCGCGGACGGGACGACGCAAGTCCGGTAATTCTGCAGAGAGCAGCGTAGGCCTACTTGATAACATCAGTCAGCTCGCCACGGCTACCGCAATTTTCCTCACTGTATTTACAATAAGACAAAATATGATATCAAACACCACTGCATTTTCATTTAAACATATTAATATAGCCACGGAAATGTAGTTCAGGGAATGTACATTACAATGAAACGAAATATTATATCAAACAGCATGGCCTCTTTTCATTTTCATTTTAACATATTAAAGGGATAGTTCACCCCAAAATGAAAATTTGCTGTTAATTTACTCACCCTCAGGTCATCCAAGGTGTGGGTGACTTTTTTTCTCCAGTAGAACAGTAAAGAAGATTTTTAGGTGAAACCGTTGTCCTTGGTGATTCATAAAATGCAAGTCAGCGGCTGCCGGTTTTTGAGATAAAAAAAACAACAACATAAAAACAAGACCAAATCAATACCCGTGGCTCCTGGCGATACATTCTCTTTTCTACTAGTTACAAACGGTTATAACACGAAATGAAGACGCTCATGTCACTTAATCTCAATCAGTTTTGCAACCGTGGAAAACAACAAAAAAAAAACAGCAATACCTTTACCTCAGACAAGTCATTCAGTGTCCACAGCTTGTTGCTAGAATATTGCAATGTGCAAACGTGGAAATTATGTTTGCATACTTTTTTTTTTTTGTATAGTATTGGTCATTGTATCTAATTTTTTTTAATTTAATAGATTGGGCTCTGTTATTAATTGCCGTCTTTAATATTTTAGTAATGTGCTCTAATAGGGCTCCCTATTGTATAGCATTAGCTGAGATAGATTTTTTTATCCTTAAGAAAATTGTAATTATAATTGAGCTTATTTAAAGGCAGAGACACAAATTGTTCAGTAAACCATTTTATTAAAAAAACAAAAACAAAACAAAACAAAACAACAACAAACAATTGTATGTTTTCTCCCCCTGCTCTACCAAAAATGTTTGAAAATTTGACTTCAAAACTGAGGTACCATTACACCTCTAATGTTTTCACTAATACTATGTATATTATTATTATTATGTCTAAAAATAGCCTGTTATTAAAGTAGCTAATTTTTTTTTAATTTAGAAAATAAAAATTTAAAAAGGGAAGCACACAGCAGAAGCTGTGTGCAAAGAATGTGTGCAGTGCTGATTTACAGTCATTTATGTGCGTGTCTTCAAATAATATCTAATGTATGATACTAATTATGATATACTAATGTTCTTTTTTGTCTTCTTTTTCCTGACAGACTGTGGGTGATAAAGACTGGTGAGACTTACTAAAAGTATCAATTTTTGTAGATTTATTCACTCATTTACAAAATAGCACACTTCTGTTATGTTCTGTATTGTAATTCTGTTATTAAAATACTATAACATTTTTAAAAAATGAATGTGAATCCATTTTTGTGTTTAAGATTTACTGTGTAATGGGTATTTTAAATTAAAAAGATAGGTGTGGTATAAATATGGTTGAATAAGGGCTTTTGGTGTATCAGCCCACATGTGGACCACATAAGGGCCGTCAGCCCTTTACAGAACTCAGCCATATAAGAATACCATATAAGGTCCATATATCAGCCACGTCTGTTTTTATTATTTGGCTCACTCTGGGTTGGGTTATGGCACTGTTTTGGTTCAGTTCTGGCTAAAAAGATATGGACCAGTTTTGGGCCGGCGAACACAAACTAATCTGGGCCACACTTTAGCTGTTGATTTGGGCCAGATCCGTGCCAAAGGAAATTTGCTGACTGGGGTAATATTAAAAGATCAAATTCAGTATTCACCAAATTAATGATACATAGTTTACAGGCAAGCAGATGAGGCCGGAATATGAACGCAACCCGCTTAACGGTTCGGTGTTTTCCTTGTAATGGTTTTCTATGGGAAGCCATTTACTGTGAAACTTTGCACATTGCGTTTATATTCTGGATTCATCTTCTTGCCTGTACAAAATATAGTAACTCTACCGCTGAGTTAACACTGATGTGAATGTATGTCGCGTTGTACAGTACATAGAGACGGCGGCGCCAGAACTGCAGCTGATAGAATGTGCGCTGTAGCACGATACTACGATATTTCTTCAAAAAAGCAGATCTTGGAGACATTTTTATCGTCCATGATCAAAAATCGTTATATCGAACACCCCTACCCTCGTCAGAAATCGCAGACCGAGGGCACCGGACCGCAAGGGCACTTTATCATCGGACCTCAAAGGGGCAGGGGCAGGGGCAGGGGCTCTCCCCCCTCCCCCCCTCCCTTGTGCACGCCACTGCTCAAGTATATATCGCTGCAGCCCGGAGACCTCCATGTGGGAGGAACTTATCTCCAAGTGGGAGGGACTTATGCCGCAAGTAGGTTGGGCAGCTCCAAGTGGGAGGGTAGGTTTAGGGTTGGGTTTGGTGTAGGGCATATTAACAAAGCCCAACCCATTTGGAGCTGACCTGCCCATTTGGAGCTGGCTCCGACCTCCGTTTTTACCTGTCTCTTAGCACTACCATTGAAAATGAATGGGAAACGGTTTAGGGCCGCCGCATATTAGCTTCCTGAGCATTATAGGATGAACCATTCCCTTCTTTCAGCAAATCAGAGAAGTCATGTAACTAATTAATATTCATAAGCCGAGGCTTCGTAAGAGTAAAATCTTAAATCAGGACGGCGGTTAACCAGATAAACACGGACAGACACACTGAGTTCATAAGAAACATTTAATGAAAAGGCTCTTGGAATATTACTTTTACAATTAGGTGTCTTCAAAATTATGCCTTCAAAAAATAAACCGGAGCTTGAACATCGGCAACAACACTGTAAGTTATTTATGAACACTTTAAGTAATTTTGTTACGGGCATAACATAATCTAATTATATAGAATAATAGCTTATAAATTTAATTTAGCCTAATACATTTGGCCTGCCAAATTATTTATAAATTATTTTTTTAAAATTAAAATTATTCATTTCAAACTACAGAACGCACGTCCAATCATCAAATATCTATGAACAGACTAGGTGTATAACAATATCAATATAGGCTACCACGAAATATTGGACATATAAGGACACGATGCGCAGAAAGCACTTGATAGGATCGCAACACATTGCTGCATTAAACTGTAATTGCCTCACTAAAAAAAAAAAAGAAAAAGGAAAAAAAAAAGGAATAAAAAAAGACAATTATAAATCTTTTTATTGTGTTCCTTTTGGCAACATTTTCCCCATTCGGCATGTTTTTGTTGTTGTTGTTTCTGAAATACAGAAGTCTCCGTCTTGAGCTTGGTTCATAACCAGTTCATAAGCAGTGATAACATTTTTGTTGTTGTTGTTGTTGTTGTTGTTTTCAGTTCACAAGGAAAGATCATGTTTACGGAGGTTTTTTACTGGGCTGTGTCTACTGGTAATCATGTGTTTCCTGGTGAGTTCTTTAAAAGAAGTGTTCGTCACAGTGAATCTTTTAATATGGCAGTAGCCTATTTAGCCTATATGTATGTATGTATGTAAGTCTCCTTAACTCTTCGCAGGGCAGAAATTAACAAACAATAATCCAATCAATAAATCAAAATAAATAGCATATACAAAATATCGGGTACCATACTGCTATTGCAAATCTGTGTCAATTATTTTTGACAACAATAATATTCTCCGTGATATAGCGTCTATTAAGTACATGCACTGACAGGTGTGTTATTATTGTAGCTACTGTAGCTCATTCTGAACTTATCAGTGTTGCCTATAATGTTATTCTAGTAGCAGATATCAGAAAGATGTCTGAGATCCTTCTCAATTTGCAATTCGCAAAATTGCAGTATTCTGCAGATTGTTTTAGTTTACATTTATTCTCCTGGCAGCCTAGTCAAAAAGTTTTTTTTTTTTTTATTATTTTTTTTATTATTATTTTTTTTTTATTATAATATAAAAGTAGGCTCTATTAAAATAATTACAAATGAATAACTTGTAACAACTGTAGGCTATGTGTAGCAAATAATTCTAATGTAGTATTGTGAGTAAAAACACACAAGTGCCTGTCTGTCAGTGTCATCTATATAGGCTCTATAGGCGACTGCATTCCAAACGAAATAATGCCTTTATGTGGCATTTGTAAGGAAAAAAAAAAATAGAAATGTAATAGAGACCGTCATTGCAACATGGAGCAAAAAGGTCATATTAGGTATTGTGTCTACAGTAAAGATAAAATGCCTTAAAATGCAGAGCAATAAATTATAAAGCTGTCTTAATCATAAAAACCACAATTTAGCTTTAAGCATACAGAAATACATTTAAAAATATATTTAAAACGTTTTAAGCATTTTAAGCCATCAATGTTTTTTTTGTTTGTTTTTTTTTGCCTAGGCTTCTGTATCTAATTTTCATGATAAATACAATGCTTACTATAATTTGTCTTCATATCCCCCCCACCCCAAATTGTTGCTATATAAGAAATAGTTTTCTCTAATGTATAGATGTTATTTTTCTATTATTGAACAATTATAATACATTTAATGTATAATGCATTTGTCCCTCAAGTTATTGTCCACTACCTTCAAATGAAAGCTGGCAAAATACAATTACAATTAAAACATAAAGCTGACATCACTTCTTGTAAGGAAAACTACTTGGTAAATTTGAGTGAGATCCTCTGTTATTTCGCTAATTGTATATTTTGTATACATTCCAGTCTGATGTGGTCAATATCAGTATGTCCACTCAAAATGTCAAAAGACGACTTAACAGAATGGACAGTGATAGTAGTAAGTGGTAGTAAGTTAAAAGTGTTTTATGTTTAAGTTAAAAAAAGCTGTGTATTCAAACTTAAGCATTGTTTCGCATATTCTATCAAAACACATCTGAACCAGCTGATCAAGCTCTTCAGGATCACTTAAAAAAAATCCCAGGCTGTGCAGGTGAGCTGAAGCAGGTTGGAAATAAACTTTGCAGAACAGTGGTAGAAGACCTAGGACCAAGGGTTTGTTTTACATGACAGCGATTGTTCTAAAAACTGAAAAGTTTTTCCTACATTCAAATCTCCACCTATTTCAACCTAAAACTGAATTTCAGTTGCTGCTTTCAATTTTTAAGTGTAAATCAATTAGTTACAAGTTCATTTCAACATTTCAAAAACTTGCACTTTGAAACCTGTTTTCAAAAGTTCGTAGTTTCAGGCCCCCAAATACTGTACCTCTATGAGTCTGAGAGCAATTTGAACCAAGGGGGAAACAAAGACAGAACTTTTGATTAATAACCATTTATTATGTATTTGTAGGTTGTATGGTCTTCTATGGGTTATGAAAGGAAGAAACATCCTCTACCAAGCTTTCTGTCTCATCACTATGCAGAACTCTCTAACTCTCCAAACTCCACTTCTCCTTCAGGATTCAGTTCAGAACAGTCACTTGTAAGCTCATTTTACTCTGAATTTGGAATCAGTTTAGATGCCTACTCCAGGTTACACCAGGCAGTTTACTGGGCAGAGCCTGAAAGATCAATCACAAAAGTGACCATGAGTACTAGTCCAGCTCACACCAAATTCATCATAGAGAACCTGAGAAATAGCTACCAAATTGGAGAGGAGCTTTTTGTTACAGTGCATGCAAAGGATTTTGATAATAAATCTAAGAGTTATGGAGGCGACTTTTTTCAAGCCAAGCTGTTCTGGTCTAAAACTAAGGTCAGTGATTGTACAAACTGTTTTAATAGGACTACAAATTGTTGTATTTAAACTCTGCACCTGGGTCAGAGAGAGTTGTACTGAGAATGTTCCTCTGTCACAGGCCAGTGTGTTTGGGGAGGTGGTGGACCTGCTCAATGGCTCCTACTCTGTGCATTTCCTCCTGCCGTGGGTTGGTGAGGCTCAGGTGGCTGTGCGTCTAATTCACTCCAGTGAAGCTGTGCAGGTCCTGAAGCGTCACAGAGATACTGACTCTGACAGAGTGTACTTTAATGGATTTTATGAGGGACCAGGACCAAATAAGACCAGGTTGAGTGAAACAGTGATGTGTAATGTGAAGTGGGACAAGAATGGACTACAGCATATGGGAACTGGAGACTGTTGCTGTGAATACAACGATCCCCGTTCTGGAGAAACATGGAACTGCCAGAGACCCAAATCACTGCCATGCAGTGCCCTTGTGTACCACTCCATGGGCGGTTATAGAAACCGTCTGACTGATAAAGAGAAGATGCTTATGTGAGATTAAAAGATTTTTGGCTTTATACATGATTTATTCAATGCATTGCTGGAAGGCAGTATGACAGACAAACATGTTCTCTTTGGCAGGAAACAAAGTAACAAAGGTATCAATGGAGATAAGAGCATCATCAAAATTTTTCGTTTCCATGGAAATGAAACTATTGGTATGTTGGTCAATATTTTAACCCAGAAGAATAGTACAGTACAGGGATGCAGGGAAATGTGTTGCACAAAAAGAGTAATTAATTTCAAAATAAAAATACAGTTTAGGCAAACTCAAACTTTTCTTAAAGAACCTTCGGTCAACTACTGTGTACTTACATAAAAAAATAAATACAATGTACTTATTGTGATCATATTGTATTGTAAAACACTTTTGCTGCTATTGAAGTGGGATACGGGTAAGGTTAGGGACAGGTTTGTTGGTATGGGTAGGTTTAAGGGTGGGTTAAGGTGTAAGGGATTGGTCAACAGTGTAATTATGAATGTAATTACAGAAATTAATTACAGATGTAACTACATATAGATATTTGTAAAAATATAAGTGCAATGTAAAAACATGTATGTACACAATAAGTGCATTGTATCAAATGATTAATTTAAATGTAAGTACATAGTAGTTAAGGCCACCAAATATAAAGTGGGACCGAACCTTCATTTTACTCATCTTTTACATTTACTCATCTTCCAGATGTAAAAGAGAAATGTCGTCCAGGTTTACACACTCCAGTTCCAGCCGGCTTTTACCTGAATGATGTGTGGATGTCTTTTATCTGTAGCACCCGCCATTTTACAACCCAAACAACAATAGAGTGCCTGAAAGACAAACACATCTACATGATGGGAGACTCTACTATGAGACAGTGGTTTGATTTCTTTGTGAAAGCAGTACCAAGTAAGAAAGGAGCTGCTTATTGTTTAATCATATATTATATATAATGTATGCAGTAATTGTGGGGTCATATTTATTGGTGTCACTGACTGTTTTTCAGCCCTGAAGCAGATGAACCTGCATGTCCAATATCAGTCAGGGCCGCTCCTAGCAGTGGATGTGACGAACAACATTGACTTACACTGGAGGGCTCACGGCGTTCCTCTGCGCAGTCGAAAATCAGCAGTTGCTAATCTGCACTACATCAGTAATGAGATTGATGACCTGGCTGGAGGACCCCACACAGTCATTATATTCAATCTGGGGCCCCATTTCACCACATACCCTCTGGATTTCTTCACCCATAGAGTGTTGAGGATCCGCAAAGCTGTTCTAGCATTGTTACAGCGGGCGCCTGACACTACCGTTATAATCAAGACTGTCAACACTGGCTATAAGGTAAGCTTATACAGTATCATGTGTTCAAATACAAAGAGGCCACACTGTGATGGCAAATTTAGGGTTGATGTTGGGTTTCTCTGTCTTTATAATAGGATATTTTTGGCAGTGACTGGTATTCTCTACAGTTGGACAAAATTCTGCGTTGGGCTTTTCAGGATGTTGGTGTTTATATTCTGGATGTGTGGCAAATGACAGCCTGTCACTACAACAAAGAGAACATTCATCCAGGCCCTGTAATCATCAAAAATGAGATGGACATTTTACTCTCTTTTATTTGTCCTGAATGAATTTAATTTATCTTGACAAGTGAACATTCAGGTTATTATAATTATTAAATTATAATATTATAATTATTATTAAATTATAATTATGGACATAGATGATTTACCAATTTAGGTTATCACAAACACAAATAAAGCGGTCCATAATATGATTAGCTTTCCCTGCATAAGTACTTAAGTATTTAAACTGAATTAGCTCAAACTTAAATCACATAAAAAAATAAAAGCAATGGCATGGCCAGCTAGAAGTGGTTAATTCAGTCAAAATCTTTTGAATGCAGTTCAAAACTATAGCAACGGTTGAGACAAAATAATGATAATAATAATAATAATAATAACAGTCTAATGGAAAGGCAAGGTATCCAAGTCACAATATCTAACTACTGGGGTGCCTCAGGGCTCAGTTCTTAGACCAATTCTCTTCTCTGTCTACATGGCATCACTAGGTTCTGTCATTCAAAAACATAGCTTTTCATATCACTTCTATGCTGATGACACTCAAATCTACCTCTCATTCCATCCTGATGATCCAATGATAGCTGCTTATTTATTATACAATTAAAAAAAGCAAAAAAGGCCTCTAACACTACCTTGCTCTGTTCTTTTTCTGTTCTATCTGTTTTTTTTTTATTATATAATTAAAACAAAAAAAAAATGCTACGTGTACTGCGTTAAGCGAACGGAGACTTGTTATAGCACTTGCATATCATTGCTCTTTTGTTGATTTTGATTGCTTCCATTGTCCTCATTTGTAAGTCGCTTTGGAAAAAAGCGTCTGCTGAATGACTAAATGTAAATGTAATGTAATGTAAATGTTAAGCTTGTTCGTCGCCTGTATATATAGCCCTAGTGTTTGTTTAGTTCTTTGTGAGCTGTTTAATGTAATGGTTGTTTGTTTGCCAGTCATTCTGTTCTTTGTTCCCTTTGGTTTTTGGCTTATTGTTTGTTCTAGTTTTTCCATTAAATACCTGCACATAGATCCTTCTCTGTGCCTGTTTTCCCAGCTTCTTCACAGTGTTACAGTTTTTAAATGGCATGTCTCTTTGACTAAGCACTAGTGCTTCTTTGAGCCTATATTTAGTATAAGTAAAATACTTACAGTAAGTACTGTAAAAATCAGATACTCCAAGACTTTTACTCAAGTTGTTTTGGAATTGGTGACTTGTAACGTGTAGTGGAGTAATTTTCACCTTAAGGTATCTGTACTTTTAATGGTTAACGTTGGACAATATTGCCGTCAAGGGGTAGGTGAGACACAGAGAGAAGTTTCTTACCCATTCTCAATGGGAATGGGCCCAAGCAACATTGCTCAAGAAAAGTTGCCCCATGTATCATCACCATAAGAGCACTCTTCCATCATAAACATTGTTGTCATTGCTTGTTGTCATTTTTTAGTGTACTTTTTAACTATAAACAAGTGTATAGCTTTAAAGCCAGTATTTTTAAATAATTTATCTTCGAAATGAGTTTTGATTCATTATTACAAAAGTGTTTTCTTATAGCTGTCCCAGCAAATATATACAGTATATACATGTAGCAAATACACAAATGTTGTTAAGCAGGAAGAAACTGGTGAAACACGTCAGGTTGGAAATTTGAATTCAATTCCACTCATGCAAACAGTGTGCAGTGTTGACGCATAACCTCAGAAAAAAGTCCATTTTTAAAAGCATGCTGTTTTTTCATGCCTCACTTTACTTTAAAAAAATCTGATCCGCCGTAAAACAAGAAGAAGAAAAAGACGCGTCACGCGCCGGCTGTTGTGTGAACACGCTCAGAACAGTTGGACCGTGCGGCGGATCAGAGGTAAAAAACCAATATAAATACTGTTCAATTTCGTTTGTGTTCTACTGAAGAAACAAAGTCACCTACATCTTGGATGCCCTTGGGGTAAGCAGATCAACATCAAATTTTCAATTTTGGGTGAACTATCCCTTTAAGACAGTAAAAAGACCTCTCTGATAATTCTGACAAACACCAGAAGAAAGATGTCCAGTGTTCCTGTTCACTTGCATGGACATGCCACTCCTGCTGCAGGGAGGCATGGGGACTCCAGATGTGACCAGAGCAATAAACTGCAATGTCTGTAATGTAAGGCACCTGAGACTGTGCTACAGGGAGACAAGAAGGACAGCCTTGGGGTCCTTTGGAGTCCCAAACTATGTTTCCCCCATCTGACAGCAAGACCAAGCAAATCTGGTGCAGTCAACGAGGATGTAGTACTTTATTATTCAATTTCTGTTCATCAAATGCCTGTGAAAAATTTCATGACATTTTATTTCAGCACACCAGCAGCTCTAGTTAAAAAAGAACAAGTCTGTTGAAGCATTTGATGTATTAGCTCATTGTGCACATTCTATTGTGTTGCACAGAAAATATTCTCTGACACTTGTGATGGTTTGATCAGTGAGTACAATATAAAGATAACATGAACGTACATCAAAGACTCCTTTTTTACAGAATTTTATGGTTAATTAGTTAAAATTATGTTATATTATATTACAGGTTATATTACAATTTAAAAAAGCAAACTTTCCTATATTCTAGATTCATTGCAAACAAACATTTGAAATATTTCAAGAGTTTGTTTTTTGTTTTAATTCTGATGGTTACAACTTACAGCTTATGAAAAATTATAATATTCCATTTTGAGCTTGATTAGTTTGAATAATTTTGAGTATAAATACTGGGTACCTCCTGGGCTAGTTTAGAACACGCAACCACAATTATGGGGAAGACTACTGACTTGACAGTTGTCCAGAAGAGGATCATCGACACCCTCCACAACGAGGGAGGCCACAGAACATCATCACTGAAAGGGCTGGCTGTTCACAGAGTGCTGTATCAAAATATGTTCATAGAAAGTTGACAGGAAGGAAAAAGTGTAGTAGGAATTGATGCACAAGCAACAGGGATGACCGCAGTCTTGGGAAGATTGTCAGGAAAAGCCGATTCAAGAACTTGGGGGAGTGGACTGAAGCCGGAGTCAGTGCATCAAGAGCCACCATGCTCGGACATCTTCAGGAAATGGGCTACCAAGCCACTTCTGAAATAGAATCAACGTCAGAAGCATCTTACCTGGGCTAAGAAGAAAAAGAACTGGATTGTTGCTCAGTGGTCCAAAGTCCTCTTTTCAGATGAAAGTTAATTTTGCATTTCATTTGGAAATCAAGGTACCAGAGTCTGGAGGAAAAGTGGAGAGGCACAGAATCCGAACTGCTTGAAGTCCAGTGTGAAGTTTCATAGTCTGTGATGTTTTGGGGTGCCATGTCATCTGCTGGTGTTGGTCCACTGTGCTTTAAAGTCCAAAATCAATGCAGCCGTCTACCAGGAGATATTAGAGTGCTTCCTTCTGTTGACAAGCTTTATGGAGATGCTGATTTCCTTTTGCAGCAGGACTTAGCAACTGCCCACAATCCAAAACCACTTCTAACTGTTTGCTGACCATGATATTACTATGCTTGATTGGTCAGCCAACTCACCTGACCTGAATCTATGGGGTATTGTCACAAGGAAGATAACTAATATCCGACCAAACAATACAGACAAGCTGAAGGCCGCTATCAAAGCAACCTGGGCTTAAATAACGCCTCAGCAGCTGATCGCCTCCATGTCACACCGCATTGAAGCAAAAGTAATTCGTGCAAAAGGAGCCCCAACCAAGTACTGAGTGCCTAATTAAACCTACTTTGGAGATCTTGAACCTTTCTGTTTTGTTGTTTTGATTGATCTTAAAAATATTCTTATTTTTTGAGATACTGAAGTTTTAATTTTCCTAAGCTGTAAGTCATAACCATCAGAATTAAAACAAAAAACTCTTGAAATATTTCCGTTTGTGTGCAATGAATCTAGAACATAAGAAAGTTTGCTTTTTTGAGTTAAATTACAAAAAATAAAGAACTTTTCTATATTCTAAGTTTTTGAGATGCACCTGTTTATTATATTAATTATATTATAGTGTAATGGTAATATAATGGCCAAAACCACATCATGGTTATTTATTTATTATATTTGGAACACATTTGCTCCACTAAATAAAGTTCATTATGGCTTTAAGTCTAAATGTATGTACACTTGGAGAAATATTTATTTATTCAAACGTTTTCTATATAGTCATTTATATTCATTTTCCATTAATTATACAGCCCAGTGAGAATAAATGGTTTTAACCAGTGTTTGCCTCCATTTCACAGACAAATGATTCGCTGCAGATCCATCAGTCAATACCGTGTCATCAAAATTCCCGCTTTTGGATGACGGACCTCTGATAAACTCGTTTGGTAAATTGTACTAAAGCGTTCTGTCCCCACAGGGTTGCCAAGTCTGTAGTAATCTAGCAAAATTGGGCTACTTTAAAACTGTATTTCAAAAGTTATATTTGGCTGAAATGATTCCATTGAAATATTTTATATTCTACCAATGATAAAACTGATGTAGACATTAGGTTTAATGAGGGAGGGCCGCTCGTAGGAAGCCTATGAGATATGATCTCCTATTTATGTTACCATCTTTGTCTTTGAATGCTAATAGAATCTGTTTAGGAGTAACAGATTTTCTGTATGACTGTGGTAAGATGTTGCAGTAAATATTTATCAGAAGAACATGATACCAGATTTCAGTAACATGATTTACAATGACATGTGTCATTGTAAAAGCCAAATGATTTTATTTTAGTAATATGATTTTATTAAAAAAAATTGCTTACTATGATTTAAAAATAGGATATGATTATTGTTGAAAGCATGGTTGATTCTGGCATATGAAACATAAGATCCATATGTAGCTCTCAGATATAACCAAAATTACTTAAAGATAAACTTTCTTTCTTACTTTCTTTCTTTCTTTACCATACTGTGCTTCATTACAAATGAATGTAATAACATGATGATTGTCCTAAAGTTACAATACAGTTTTTAGCAAACATAAAACTGGATGGTGTGCTGTGGAATGTTCCCATGTCTTTTGTTCTCCTTTGGCTCCTCCCACTCACTCACACACTCACCACGCACACCTGTTTTACAGCTGACCCTGTGTCACAGTGTGCATAGTATAAATCCTAAACACTAAATAGTATGTGAGATTAGAATAATGCTGCGTTCGATTTACTTCTGAAGTCAGATGTCACAGCTGGTAATGAACTGTGGACCATGTTCCAGAAGAGAAGTCAGAAAACCAAGATGGATAGTTGGATAACCAAGATAGTGTATACTTATATATATGGACAAGTTTATATATATAAACTTTTTCAAATAAAATAACATCCTTTTTTAAGGATGAAAAATAAACTTCATTTGACAATGAACATGTTGCAGCCAGGGCCCCATGACTGGGATGGCCCTGATTGCAAAACACACAGGTCTGCAGCATAGTTCAAAACAATACAGGCAAAGATGAGGAAACACATTCAGGGGTGTATTCCAGAAAGCAGGTTATGTGACATACCCGGATATGTTTGAGGATAAGCAAGCGGATAACCTCAGCTTTCGGTTCCAAAATCGGAGGTAACTTTCAGAGTATGTAAGTAACCATAGCAACTTGCTCTCTGAAGATAACCTGCTCCAGAGCAGGTTATGTTCCAGGGTTAGTTCACTTCAGCGCTATCAGCGCATGCGTGATCTACTGACGAGCCTTCAGTGGGCGTGACAGATAGCACATTATATAATATTACATTTTGTAATATAGCCTATATATATATATATATATAGATAGATAGATAGATAGATAGACATAGATATAAAGCGCTAATATAAGTAATAAATAAGGTTATTATTCTATTAAGGTATTCTAATATGGTGGTTGTTATATTTATTTTATTGGCATATATAACAGTTATCTGTATAAATTATAAAACACTATGACAAGGTAATGTTTAATTTATTATATATATTTATTACATTTTATATTATCACCTCACACATGGATTGGAATTTTCTATAATGTATTTCTATAATAAGAATAATATCTGATATGACTTAATATATAATTAGCATCAAACAAAAAATATAAGTCATATTCTCAAGGATTAAAGATTTAATGGGAAAATAAATTATTTAACAACCATCAATTAGGTGGCGATATGCACTAAGTATGTACACGACCATTGAACCAAAGAAGAAGAAAGAAACAGCATGGCGTGCTTTTCTTAGCGTCCGTTTCCGTAGTGACTCGTCGATTCGTCGCTCTGTTGAGAATGTCTTGAGTCTTAACCAGGAACATACTCTGAGTTGAATGAACCAGACGCGTTTTTGGAACCACATACCTCAGGTAAGCAAGGTTTGGGGTTAATCAACCGAGAGTTCAGGGTTTAGCTGACGGTAAGTTAACCGTGCTTTCTGGAATACACCCCTGGTTTATATATGTATATATAAATATATATAATATAATTAAACATTACCTTGTCATAGTGTTTTATAATTTATACAGATGACTGTTATATATGCCAATAAAATAAATATAACAACCACCATATTAGAATAACTTAATAGAATAATAACCTTATTTATTACTTATATTAGCGCTTTATATCTGTCTGTCTGTCTGTCTATATATATATATATATATATAATAGGATATATTACAAAATGTAATATTATATAATGTTGTGCGCTATCTGTCATGCCCACTGAAGGCTGGTCAGTAGGTCATGCGTGTGCTGATAGCGCTGAACTGAACTAACCCTGAAACATGACCTGCTCCGGAGCAGGTTATCTTCAGAGAGTAAGTTCCTATGGTTACATACATACCCAGAAAGTTACCTCCGTTTTTGGAACCGAAAGTTGAGGTTATCCACTAACTTACCCTTAAACTTACCCGGGTATGTCACATAACCTGCTTTCTGGAATACCCCTCAGGTATTCAGAAAAACACAACGATGAACACAACACTCCCCTCCCTCCACACGCAACTCACACAGAACAGGAGACAAATAGATGAGCCAAAATGCTTTTACATTTCTTAAAAATAACATTTTCTGAACATTAAACATTGACTCTCAGTCTTTATTCACATGTTTCTCATGGTTTGTCATTAAAATTCATCAAAGTAATGTAAATCAATGTAAATTACATTGCTAGTGTCATAGAATAGCATAGTTCTAATAATAGCGGGGCACATTGTAACTGTATCAAAGATTCTTTATGTCAATGTATTGAAGTTTATTTGTAATTGTACATTCTTTTTGTTTACTTTTCTAATATGTTTCAACTTAATTTGTTCAGTCTTGTTTTTTTCCTTAATTAGCTGCCCATTGTGTTGTATATGCCGTCTGTTAATTAGCCAATCACACCCTCTGCTAATCACTGCAGCCATGTACTAATGTGTCCAGGGGCCGTATGTATAAAGCCGCTCAGAGTAAAATTTTAGTCTTAAGTGTATCAAAATTCTAAGAATGATGTAATTTTACTCTCATTCCTAGACTTAAGAATAAGAGTGATTCATAAAGGTTCCTAAGTGTTAAAGGTGGGGTATGTAATTTTTCAAAAATGCTTTAGAAAACTGAGTTGAGGCCAAGAACCAAAACAAACTTGTAGCCAATCAGCAGTAAGGGGCGTGTCTACTCATGATATGAAGGAGAGAGCATTCAATGAACAACCGAACTGAGTGACTGAAAGATAGAGTTGGCGGATAAAAAACAAAAGTGGAAAATGTCTGCGGAACGATAAGGCAAGAAGTAGGACCCGTGTAAATATCGGATCAGCATTCCAGCGATGGAGAGAACTTGAGGAGCGGAAGACCTGCGATCGGATGTCAAGGTTGCTTTGGTTTTTCTCCATAGGTGAGTAACACCGTGTCTACACCGGACGCGCCACGACTCAACAGCTAAAGTCTGCCTACACTGGGCGCGATAAAGCGACGTTGAAAATCATTTGAAATGTGTCAGTACGTCATAAATAGAACGCGGCAGCAGTTCTCTGTCGAAGATTTGTCGCTCCGCACAGCATCTAGTGTAGACACGGGGTGCATCTCAATCAGCTCCCTAGCTCCCGAGCTTGTGAATCAGTTGATCATGTACACTAATTTGGTCTCTGGTAAGTTCCCTGACTCACTGCACGTTGGGACAGTGATCACTCAAATTCAACATGATTGGACAACATTGTAGAATGTCACGGCTTAAATTAATAAACAACAGACAGGACCAATCTTTTTGATATTTTTCATTCTCTTTAAACACATTGTTTTGCTTTGTTTCACAGAACTAATCATTGCCCGGGTTGTGTAGATTACGTATGTGTGGGGCGGAGCTATCAAAATAGGGGCGAAACTTGTTTTGATGATTTCAAATCAAAGTCCCTTTTAAGGAAAGTCTGTTCACTCGGCCGCCATATTTGCAACGCCTCCAGGTAGCTCAGAAAAGACCAAGTCCTATCTAAATGGGGGAATCCTTAAATCTCAAAAATGGCTCGCTGAACTCGCAATTAAATTACATATTTCAAATCAGCAATAAAATCTGAAATGAACTGCCCCATAAATGTTGTTTCTTATGCTCAAATAGCGTTCAAAAAGCGTATTTTTCAGGCTAGATCAGCCAGTGAGTATGCGTAGCTCCAATGCGCTTATGACTGCACACGAGCAGCTGCTGGTCCAGCCTCAGGTTTCTATGGGAAATGGAGCTTCCAACGGCCGCTGCAGTGACGCAGTGACTTTACCAATCAATGATTGGCTCTTTCATTTAGAAGGTGGGACTATCCCACCATATTGCGCGTTGCACTTTCTCCCATTCATAAGTATAGGAGTGAACTGTCTTTGTATTCTGTAGTCTTTTTCAAATATCAACATTGGCTTCCAGAAATCGCTTACTCCACCTTTAAGACTAGGTCTCAGTTCCTAAATTATTTAAGAGAGCTGGAGAGGTCTCCTAACCTAGTTAGGAGTAACAAGATGGCAGCAAAGAGGAGGAGACACACTTTCCAGTGAAAATATGACACATAAATGAGGCCTCAGAAGTCAGTCAGCAAGCGTGCATGGAAGAAAACTCCAGCATTTCAGCGACGACTCATCTGAACGCCTCTAATTGGCCATTGCATTCATAAACTCAATAGAATTGTGTGTAATTGGTTATAATGCCCGACGCTGTAGTTTATTTTTAGACGATGCAGACAATAAATACATTTTATCGGATTTAGTGCATCTTGAACATATAAGAACTGGCAGGTTTGAACATAATGTTGTACAAAGGGTTGCCGTGGTGGCCACCACTGACCACCCCTTGGGGGCAATATAACGTCAGGTTGACATTGGACATGACATCGGACAGATATGAGGGGCCGTATATACCATAATTATTGAAAAGTCTCTTACAAACATTAGTGAAATGAAAAACATTGATAAACCTTAGTGAAATTCATTCATACGCATTACTTAAAAACCTTACAAACACTAGTGAAAACCTTGATCAACCACAGTGAAATGCATTCATACACTGTAAAATCTAATTAGCTGGGCTTACTTAAAGCATGCAAACCGATTGCCTTAAAAGAACTAAGTAGAGTGAAATAATAGTATGTTGTACTGACAAATGCTTAGTTAGTATAGTTTACTTACACGAGAGTTCTAGTAAATTTTATTCATCTCTGATAATCCCAGGTTGCTATGGTCACGTAGGTTTGTTTATGCATTAAACTAATGCCCATGAGAAAAATGTCGTTCCCTCAACATAAGTCGTGGCCACGAGAAATGGATGTCGTTCCCTCAACATAACATCTTGAGGCCACGACATAAGGATGTTGTTACCTCGACAAAACGATCTCGTGGCCACGACATATCACGTTCCCACGAGTTAATATGACATTCCCACGAATTAATATCTCGTGGCCACAACATATCACGTTCCCACGACTTAATATGTCGTGGCCACGACAAAATTAAGTGAACCGAATACGACCCTTCACGGGCACCGTACTAATCTGCGTATTACCTTATCTTTTTTTACAGTCTATGATTACAGGTGCGTGTCACGTTATTCATGTATGTCACAAGCGCATGCGCACTTTGGTCAGAGCGGCAATACTGCGATTAAGGTGTTTACATACCTGTATATTTCGATTAAAATGGGCGTAACGTTACGCCACCTATGTTAATACGAGTATGCTTGCTGCGATTATGAGCTTAATCGCATTATTTAGATCAAAGTATTAGGTAAAGTTTAATCGCAATATTGTCAATCTCATTATAATCGCATTAAAGGGCTAGTTCACCCAAAAATGAAAATTGTGTCATTTACTCACTCTCAAGTAGTTCCAAACCTGTATGAATGTCTTTGTTCTGCTGAACACAAAGGAAGATATTTTAAAGAATGTGGGAAACAGAGCAGTTCTGGGGCACCATTGACTTCCATAGTATTTTTTTTTTCCTACTGTGGAAGTCAGTGGTGCCCCAAAACAGCCTGGTTACAAACTTTCTTCAAAATATCTTCCTTTGTGTTCGGAAGAACAAATAAATTCATACAGGTTTGGAACTACTTGAGGGTGTGTAAACGATGACACAATTTTCATTTGAGTGAACTATCCTTTTAAGAGGGTTCATGTAAATGCACTCAAATTTATTCATAGGTATTACTGAAAAACCTCTTACATACACTAGTGAAATTCAGTCATACGCATAACTGAAAAAAGTAAATATTTTGGTAGATGATGAGAGCTAATTTCACTCGAAACTGAACCTGTGTCAACACTTTCGTTTAATTTGGCGCGTCTCACAAACTCGTTTAGGCAGTGGCAGTTAGTCGTAAGTTGTCTGAAGCTATTAATATTTTAAATAACATTTTACCGTCGTCAAGTACAATTCCGAAAATGGGACAAAACAACGCAATGTTACAGAGCTTGCGCCAGAGACCTGTCATCGGCGCGGCTCTGCGACAGCGCGGGGAGGACGTGTTCACTAATGCCACTGAACTGACAGCGCGGACATCAGCATCTCTTCACTACTTCAGAGAAATTCGTGATTTTTCCCTGCACATAACTTAGCAAATCAGGGTAACACTTTAGAATACTGTTCCATCGTTAATGAATAACTACAAGAACTAATGCAATATTAGTTCTCTAGTAACTAGGCTACTATTAACTAACAAGAAACTCTGATTAATGAATTAGTAAGTGATAGTGCTTAGTCGAATGTTGTAGTTCACTATTAGCTAAACTATTTTTTCATACCTCCCTAAGAACTGCTAAGAACTACTGTATACAGGTTCATAATTAATATGAATAATACATAATGTATAATTAATTATAAAGTAAAGGTCATACTAATTAATGAGGAATTACTAATTATTTGGATCAGTATTCTAAAGTGTAAGACTCCTCCCGCTGGCCCAAACAACGGAATCAGTGGCCTGGTCGAAGGTTTAATGCATGTTCGGTCTTTTATTTGCGCTATCTGAATTTATCTGGATTTAGTTTCAATTTTAGTCTAACTCCGTGCTTTATCTGACTCCAATTTCAAGTGATCGTTAAATTTAGGCAATATTCTTAATTAAAAACTGATCACAGATATCGATTGTACATTAATTTAGATATTTGATTATTCCAGAAATCCCATACTTTCAATTCTTCGTTCATTAGGGACCAGGTATCGCTTAGCAATTCACTCGGCCAACTGTGAACGCACGGACACAAACTCATCAGTTCTGAACATACTCAGAGGGTGCAGAGCGGTTATAATACCTTTAAGTGAGCTGCACCTGCATACTCATAACAAAAAGTGTATTTTTTTCGTATAACCACGAGAACTACACCGTGTTAAGCCAGTGACAGTCAGAAATCCAAAGTCTCCCTCATGGCGTTCCCCACGGTTCATCCATGGGTGCTTTGGTGTGATCTGTCCTGAATGCAGTTTTGCGGAAATACCCCTACACATTAATCTACTTGAAAAAAATGATTTCAGAAGAGATCAGAATAAACCAAATATAACAATTTATTATTAGTCAGGTACAGTTGTATCATGCCAATTACATAATGAAATTTATTAGAAGCCAATTTAGAAATAAGAAAATACATAACATCAGTTGTTCAAAGATGAATTTAAGGGTAAAATATATACCTGACTTCAAGAAGGAGATACATAGTATGAAACATATGAAATACACTCCACACTACGGGCTGATCTGGCTACAGAATCGCAATGACTGATTTGCAACTTTCCCTTAAATACTACCAG
>JAFVLL020029180.1:0-19404 GCA_021397915.2 Tor tambroides | reverse complement strand
AAATCATCACAATTAAAAGAACCAAAGACTTAAACTACTTCAGTCTGTGTGCACTGAATTTATTTAATACACAAGTTTCACAATTTGAGTTGAATTATTGAAATAAATGAACTTTTCCACGACATTCTAATTTATTGAGATGCACCTGTATGTTAATTAAATAATGTTGGACAAAGTTTAAAAACATCAGTGGAAAGATGGTATAGCCTAAAGGTGTTTAAAACAAGTGTTCTTAGTAAAATGGCAAATTTCAGCCTGTCTTACTTAAATATGTCATAGATGTTTGCACAATGAACATTTTTAGATAACCCTTTGTTCAAAAAATATTGTATTTTCCCCCATTTTATTATTAAACATTTTAAGCTACATTACCCATAAGCCTCTGCCATTCTATCGACAGAATGCGAAAAAAAATGGCACTGTTATTTGTAGTTTAATGAGGTTATGCTTAGGTTTAGGGTTACAATCTCGGTAAAGTAGTAATTTCTCATGACATAGCAACACTGCACTGTTAACTGAAGGTATTGCTGACATAATAATAACAGCAAAACGGACTTTGCAACGTTAAGCGTTTTTTAATTTGGGTTAAAAAATAGTCCAATCACAGCGAGTTCTGCGAGTGCCAAGGGAACTTCAAAGCGATTAGCAACCCAGTTGAGCAGAGGCGTCACACTTCCTTGTCCAAATATGGTCATTTATGACAGGATCTTCCGGGTTCTTGTGGTGAATGGACAGATCTATGGGACAGATAATCAGTAAAAAAATGTATTTGTCCCCACTCAATATAAAACTGCAACAACATGTTGCATCGTGGAGTTAACTTGATGCAGCAATAGATTTGTTGATTACAGATTTTTTTTTTTAATGTACAATATTTAAACTCAAAAGTTTGAAAATAAATAATAAAAGTCAAAATGTTTCATTTGCTTCCAGAAAAAAATGAGTAATTAAGTAAAAGTCCTTTCACTTTGTTGCTCTTGCTCTGTTGGTTGACGGGATCAGACAGTACAGTTGGCTGTATGATACACATTAGCCTATTTTTGCATTGATTTTATCTAAGAATATGAATAAAACTAATTAAAATATTTTCACAATTAACACACTTCCATATTTTATTGATTTGTTCTTGGCTTTGTTCTGTCGATCGGTTTATCACCAATGTATGGAGGACACCGGCAAGGAGCTCAAGGAGCTCGGGAGATCACAACACTTTTACTGCGGTGCGCAACTTCTGTTGTTACGAATGTGAAAAAATTGTCTCCTCTCTATGTCTCAGTGTTACTGACATAAATAACGGTACATTCGTAACGACTCTTGGGGGTGGGGGACAAACCTCAAGATTTGCTCTCAGGATTTTGATCACTTTGATCTGATGCTTTTACTTAAAGTGAAAACACTTTCGCCTCTGTCTTAAACATATTTTAACTGATCACCACAATTCATGTTACCAAATAACATTCAGTGTTTTGTCTCTTAACCTATCTGGAAATGTATAATCAGTGGTTCAAGCCAAAGTGAAATCAAAAGGAAGTTAATTTAACTGTTACGTGTAAAAGACAATCAACAAAAACAACAAAATTTAGTGAGCTAAACTTTTCAGAAGAAAAGATTAGAGTAGAAAATGTACAATTAAAAAAAGACATGAGAAAAGCCAAAAGGGCATGAGAAAAATTGAAATATTCTTTCTTCTAAATGTTCAACATATACTGTATTCTGAATTCATTTTTTACATTTTCTAACATTTACAAGCTTGCCATTGACCTTTAGTAATAGTCTTTTACAGTTTTTTTTCAATTACTGACAAGCATTGTTCAATACTGAAGGTACATTTTCAAAACTGTTGTCTCCATTACCAACATGAATCTTGGCCAAACAGTTGATCTCACCTCCAAAACTCACTCAGACCAACAAAACACTTCATATATATCTCAAATAGCTTGTTTCACCATAAACACTGCAACATTTTTCATTCAGAAAATATAAATTTCATTCATAACACACTGATCTAAAAAACACTAACAACAGGGAGCATTGCATAAACTATGAACTTTTATCTTTGAAGTTTGAATGATTTATAATTGGTAACTCTAATTTTTTGGTAACTTGACAGCTGTTTGAACGTTTATGCCCCCCTGTCACATAAGTATTTCATTAAGAATAACTTCTTTTCATTTTACTAAGAATGAATAAGAAAAAAAATCATTTCCCCCCTATTTATACCAAAAAAACCTTCAACATTTACAAAATTTACTTCTGAAACTGTTTTTTTTCCAATTGCTATCCTTTTGTCCAATCTCTAGTCTCATTTTCAAAACTCGAAACAGAATTAGCACAACATCCGTCTGTTGTGACCATACCATTAACACAATTTATGTTGTTTTCACACAATATGCAGTCAATTACCATGTTTCTAAAATGCTTACATTTTCCTTTCATACAAGTTTACCCAAAACCAAAATCATGGGTCTTTTTAGTCTTATTTACAAATGCTTGCAGTTTTTTTCAGTTGCTAACAAGCATTGTTCAATACTGAAGCCACATTTTCAAAACTGTTCATACATTCAGCGATACAGAAGTCATGTTTCATTGCTTTCAAACAAAATGCATGCAATGACCACATTTTTCAAAATCCACAAACACTTTTGTCATACATACTCCACAACTGGTAAAAACACTATACATTTTCAGCACATTTTTCAAATGCTAACGCACTGCTTTCAAAACTGATAAAAGCACATTCAAATCAGAACAATGGCAAACTCTATCCATTTCTGCAGGAATTATATTGAAATATAAAATCTTAGCAGAATATTTATTATGAAATTGGATAATAATTATTCCAAATACAACTAAATGCAATTTCAGCTTAAAGGCAAGCCAGATGTCCTAGTTTTAGTCTTTTCTTCTTCTTCTTCCTTCCTTCCTTCCTTCCTTCCTTTCTTTCTTTTTGGTTATCTTTTGATAAATGGCCTGGATTTGGAATGATTTTGTTTGGAAACATGGATCAAGGAAGACACATTGGTGGGGGGAAAAAAGAGTGGCAGCGAGAGGGAGGACTAGAACCCTCACATTTTACATTTTCCCTAGCGCTTATCCCATGTAGGGTCATGAGGCTGGAGCCTTTGGGTCATAGGCAGGACAACCCCTTGGACAGATGGCCTGTCCATCACACACATTCATATTCACACTCACTTACAGTCTCTAGTTCACCTGTCCTGTATGTCTTTGGATTGTGGGAGAAACCCAGAGGAAACCAACGTCAGCATGGAGAGAACATACAAACTCCACATAGAAAGGTCTCCTGCAGCAGCTGGGACTCCAATACTGCACATTCAGCACCTCATTATACTAGACTGATGATGTGTTTTTTTTGTAATTTTGTAATTTTTCACAAGTAAATTTTGGATGTGTAAGTTTTTCACAAGTAAATGTTAATGGGTTTTTGTTTTTGGTATATAAAGAAATAGGGGGGAAATGCTGCTTTTCTCCTTCATTCTTTGTGCTGTAATACAGTCAGTAAAATGAAAGGATGTGATTCTTATCCTATGATGAAATACTTATGTGACAAATCATTCAAACTCCCTGTTGTTAGTATTTTTTAGATCAGTGTGTTATGAATGAAATGTTTCCTGAATGAGAATTGTTCCCAGTGTTATGATGAAACAAGCTTATTTTGAGACCTGTATGAAGTGTTTTATTGATGTGAGTGAGTTTTGGAGGTGAGATCAACTGTTTGGCCAAGATTCATGCTGGTAATGAAGACTGTATGAACAGTTTTGATAATGTGGTTTCAGTACTGAACAATGCTTGTTAGCAATTGAAAAAAAGTGTAACATCCCCGTTGGGGCCCCTTGCTGATTAGGTCCCCTGAAACACATGGTATTATATCAACCTGACTAACATTTCACTGCTGGTTATACTCTGTATAATTGTGTATGTGACAAATAAAAATCTTGAATCTTGAATCTGAATCAAGTATTATTCTGTATCAGAATAAACTGCACTTTTGGTTCATATGGATTCTTTGATAAGATAAATATAAAAACAGTCTTGTGTTTACTGTAAGTGGTTTTGGAATTTTGTAGCCAAGTCTGACTCCTCTTTTCTGAGACCAAAGACAATAAACGAGACAGGAGTCACTTTATTTTGTTATTTACATATCCATGTCATTGAGTGATGTTACAAGGATCAGTATCATAGATATCATACAATGGAACAGTACAACAGAAATAATGCAGCTGTAATTCAATCATCACACTAAACTTCTCAATCTAAAGTCTCCAAATCATGCAGGCTATGAAGCACAACAATTATCTATTTGCATGTATCTACTCTCATTGACACGTTCTAGAGTTTATTACAGTTTAAAGTTGTGATGACACTCAGCATAATAAAAAGATGCAATCTCCCTGCATCATTTAACTTGTTTGTCAATTGATTTAATTTATTTTATTGGATCATTTATATTTTCAACATCTGTGGGGGAAAATGCAGAATTTTAACTAGCAGTTAATTGTTACTCATTTTGCAACTTAAAAGACCAGTTTCCACAAGTAATCTCATGTCAAAAATGTGATACTTACATGCTTTGGGTTTTCATTCTTACTTTCTAGACATTTTTTCCTTCATCTTCATCTATCAGTCTGCTTCTTTCACTGTCCTGATGAAACAGAGTGAAGAACGATTTATGGCTCTACTGTTTTTTTTTTTTTTAATCAGATCTGCAAATCTGACCATAATCTTACATCTCACTAAACTCAAGCATTGCTCCTAAAATGTGAAAAGGGTGAAAATTGCTTCAAACTGTTATTAAGTAGGATTGTGAGAACTCTCTGTCACAGGTGACTCTTCGTAATAGTTGTGTGTATATTATAAAAACAGTACATATATATAATACTTCCATGGATGATTACTGCTTTCTGAGAGGAACCTAGTTTCCCAGCACTGTGGTTAAAGCTCTGTGCTGGTGACCCAACAGTAATGGGTTCAAATCCTAACCCAACCACTAACCAATTCATGTTGGGGATAAAAACTTACATTGCAGCATATTGCATTTTTTTTTATTACCACAACTTTCCTCATATGACAGAATTAAAGCTGTACTTACTGTACTGGATTCACACGTTCCTCTACTTCTTGTCCTAAAGCAATTACATATTTTTGCCTGTGAAAAATAACATCAAGTGAAAAAAAATCAGACCTACACCCAATAGTTATATTTAGTCATCTGAGCAACAGTTTCAGATGTAACAATAAGGATCAATAAAATGGAAATATTTTGGCAGTGATAATTTTATCAGATTCGGATTTCCTCACCTTCACTATGGCAAATATCCAACAGCAACAACAACACAGACAACTGATACACGTTAGTAGAATTCCAAGACAACTTTTCTGAAAGGAAAACAAGAAATGTATTATTTTTAAGTTATTAAAGTAACTTATAATAATAACAACAACATTAAAATGCAAAGCAAAATGCAAATAAATATTCTTCACTACACAACATTGCTTAATTTTGCTTGGTCCACCCACAGGTGTCCATTCAGTCTGGGAAAGTACACAGCCTTTTAAAATTATGCAAAATTTTAATAATACCAGCTTTGAATTGGCATGTCTTTATAATAATTGAGCTACTGGCAAAATAGCTGTTGGGATAAAACAGCAGAAACAGGGGGGTATAAACTTTCAAACAGCTTTGTCAAGTTACCAAAAAAAATTACATTTACCAATTATAAATCATGTTTGCGTAATTAGTGTTCACACACCTCAATGAACTTAAAATAAAAAATGATACCTGATATTTGAAACACTGAACAATTTTGTTCAGTGCTTTCTCATTTGTGCTGCATGTCAACAATCCCTCGTCTTCACTGAACAGACAGTCCACTGTGAGTGTATTTTTCCTGATCACATATCCGCTGCTGTCTGGTACAATTTTATCAGGGTCAAGTGTGAGATGGAACACCATGAAAATAGCTGGTTTGGATGCTGTTTCAAATGAAGAAACAAAAATATGTGAATAGTATTTCTACTCATATCTCAATATGTAAGTTGCAACCCAAAGTAACTTTCTGGTGCTTAATCTTGAAGTTACCTGAACATGTATTAAGTTTTTTCAGTGCAGCATCAATGTCAGTTCCTGCCCGTGAAACAATGGGGCAGAAAACCAGAATCACATTACAGTCATCCACTCTGGGCACCTCCTTCAAATTAGGTCTTTGCTTTTGGAGATGATCTGAAATCTGCTTCCGCAAAATGAATGGCCTGCCCATCTCAAGTATGAAGAAGTATTTTTCTTTAAGATAAAGAACAGCATGTTAGTTCCTTTCTTAGCAATGGGTCTTTGGTTGTAATTGTTTGGAGTTTTATTAGTGTTGAAACAGAACCACACTAATGAAATTTTAAGTGATTTTTCAAGACAAGGTTACAGCTAGTACTGATTTTGTAATGAGTAATTTATACATGACACTTAATAATTAGGAAGAACAGAATATTAAGGTGTGACTTAGACAACCAAATATCAAGGTATAAAGCCTACTTATGTAATTGAATGATTTTACCTCCAGTTGGTTCGAATGGCTCAACTTCCTGGACTTGATATTGGTTCATTTTTCTCTCTTCTCTTTCTTCCTGTTGAACAAACTTTTGATTAACCTAAGCAATTACAATTTTCATTTAGGTCTTGCATTTGTACTTGCATTATAATATATATATATATATATATATATATATATTTATAAACACTTTCACAGTCTCACAGGGTGAAAGACCAGAAAAATCATTATTGTTGCCTTGTGCTGCTCTTTACTGCCCTCTGTTTTCAACACCTTTCTCGCTTTCACTTTCATTCTTTCTAAAAATACGCAAACTTTATTCATTCGGAGTTGTCAAAGTCTTCGACTCCCAATAGTTTTAATACGACGTCGGTGTTAAACGCGTACATTCCGCCTACATTGTCATTAATGTTTATGCTTAATGTTTATGCTGTGTTTAGGCTTATGCTTCTAAAAACACCATGAGATACGTACAACTTATTCTCAGACACATACAAAAAAACAAACAAACAAAAAAACAAACAAACGAATAAACACCGTCACATATGTCTCTAGACTGCAGACTGCATTGGGTCTACTTACCGCTCCTGCTGCTCGCCGTGTCTCACCCAGAGTAAAAGTCCTTTCGCTTTGTTACTCTTGTTCTATTGGTCGACGGGATCAGACAGTAGACTGAGTACATTTAAGGCATGTGTACAGTTGAAACACCTTAAATAACTTGCGTACACAGTTACCCCGAGCCGTGATTTTTGCTCCACACATGTGTATTAGTGTTCTCTTTGATCGTGGGAAATTTGAAATGTGTGCGTCTTTCCACTCCGAAGATATCGGCAAAAGTTTTTTTCCAAGGTGAGATTTTCATTTCACCATGTCCCTTCCACAATGAATAGCTTATTATTCTTTTATGATTGTTAAACTTAACATATATCATTGCAAACGTTACTCTGTGCTCTAAAAATAGACATATTTTATGACATTGTGCCATGCAAGGTCTTTTCATAATCTAGAGAAATGTGCGAGCATGTCAGTGGGGTACGGTTGAGACACAGTGTATCAACTGTACCCGGATTGGTGTCCTATTGCTTCACATGATGTTTAGTTGTACAGTGTTATGATAATAGGATAAAAGTCACATTTACACACATGCTACGCAAATTCTGTTAAAAATGATATTTGCTATATTTCAACTGTCTATTATTAATGGACATATTTTCTAACATGAATGTTAAAAGGATTACATAGCATTTTAAGAAATATACAGGTATTGCTATATACATATAGATATATAAGAAATATACATATATTGCTATGTACTGTATACAGTAACAGTCCAGTCATAGAAAATAAAATGCATACAGAGGCTGTGTGTGTTTGTGTACTGGTATTACCTACATTATGGGGACCAAATGTCCCCACAACTATAGTAATACCAGTAAATTCACTTTATGAGAATATTTTTTTAGGTCCCCATGATGAAACAAGCTTATAAATCATACAGAATGATTGAAAATGTAAAAATGCAGAAAGTTTTGAGTGATGCGTAGGTTATTTTTACTGATGAGAGTTATTTTTATTTTTACTATTATGTTTACATTTGTACTGTTTGCCATATATTTTTGTAGTGTTAAATATTTGTTCCTGTTTTGTTTAACTGAATCTGAAATAAAGCAAATAAATAAATTTATTTTTAAACTGTAATTATTTAAAACTGTAATTCTGTAATTTATTACATTTATTTACATGCTATAAATGGTTAGCCAGCTTTAGAGCATTAAGAATGGTTGTCTCAACTGTACCATGGTACTGTTTCAACTGTACACCATGGGTACAGTTGAGACAAAAATGCACCTCGTGTTTATGAGCTAATTGTGGAAAATATAAACTACTTATGGCTATTATCAATTTATGATATTTTAGTACACAAGCAAAAGAAATATGTGAAAAATCACTTCATTTCAGCATCTAGATTTTGTGTAGTGATGAAAAAAGCAGAAAGTGTCTCTACTGTACTCAGTCTACCCTACAGTTGGCAGCATGATACATATTAGCTTATTTTTGCATCTGTTTTCTCTTAAGAATATGAATACAACTGATTAAAATATTTTCACAATATACACACTTCCACATTAAATGTATGGATTAGATTGTCGTGAAGGTTCAACAAATGTCCATCCTAAAAATGTTTTATGCAAGTAACATGTTTGAATTTTGTAGCATTCCTCATAGATTCTGAGACACATTTGCAATCAAGATTTTTATTTTAGAATTTATATATCTATGTCAAAGTGTGATATTAGGGATCAGTAACATTAAGCCCCCATAAAAGCTTTGGTTAGTTATATAGTTGTGTCATAGTTTGATGCCCCTTGCAAATACAATAGAAGTAATACAACTGTAATTCATTCATAACACTGAACTTCTTCTAAAGTCTCAATATTAATGTTTATGCGGGCTATGATGCACAACAGTTAACATGCATCTAATCAAAACATAACATATTTTAGAGCTTATTAAAGTTGGTAATTACACTCAGTATGATAATGAGCAACAATTTCTCCTCTGTCCTTTCAGAAATCCACAGTTAATGATTTATTTTATCAGATCATCTGCACTTGTTTATGTTCCATACCATCTCAACTGTGGGGAAAAATACAGAATTTGAATTAGATTAACTGTTGCAAATGAAAAGACCACCAGTTTACCCAAATAATCTAAAATCCAATGTCTAAAATCAGATGCCTAAAATCAGATAAAATCGGACATTAATATGGACTAAACAAGTCTATATCTCACTGTAAGAAAAGCAGTGCATCCCAGATATGAACATATGAACAAGTCATCATCTACTCATACTCAAGGAGAGATACTCACCTGCTAATCTGTAAAATGCATACAAAAGGAAACCACCGATAATAGTTTTGATGATGAGTCGAGAAATTTTATTTTGTTCCTAAAAGGGAAAAAAGCATATACAGTCAGGTCCATATATATTTGGGGACAGGCACAATTTTTATTATTTTAGCTATTGACCGACACATATTCAAGTTACAGTTATATAATGAATATGGGATTAAAGTGCTATTCTCATCAAAACTGGAGGAAAGGTTAAGGAATTACAGCTCTTTAATATGGTCCCTTGAAAAAGGGGGGAGGTACATAAGTAATTGGACAGTTGACTCAAAGCTGTTTCATGGACAGTTGTGGGCTATTCCTTCATTTTTCTACATCAGTTAAGCAGGTAAAAGGTCTGGAGTTGATTCTAAGTGTGCCATTTGTATTTGGAAGCTGTTGCTCTGAACCCACATCATGCGGTCAAAGGAGCTCTGCATGCAAGTAAAACAGACAATTGTTAGGCTTCAAAAACAAAACAAAACCAACAGAGAGATAGCAGGAACATTAGGAGCGGCCAAATCAACAGTTTGGTACATTCTGAGAAAAAAAAAGAACACACTGGTGAGCTCAGCAACATAAAAAGGCCTGGACGTTCACAGAAGACAACAGTGGTGGATGATTGACTGATCCTCTCCAGGTAAAGAAAAACTGTTTCACAACATTCAGCCAAGTGAAGAACACTCTCCAGGAGGTAGGCGTCTCACTGTCAAAGTCTCCAATCAAGAGAAGACCTCACGAGAGAAAATACAGATGGTTCACCACAAGGTGCAAACAAGGCCAGATTAGACTTTGCCAAAAAACATTGAAAAAAGCCAGACCACTTCTGGAAAAGCACTCTTTGAATGGATGAAATTAAGATCAACCTGTACCAGAATGACGGGAAGAATATAGTGTGGAGAAGGCTTGGAACAGCTCATGATCCAAAGCATACAACTTCATCTGTGAAACATGATGGAGCAGTGTGATGGCATGAGCATGCATGGCTTCCAGTTGCACAGGGTTACTGGTGTTTAGTGATGATGTGACAGAGGACAGAAGCAGCCGGAAGAATTCTGAAGTGTATAAGGATATACTCTCTGCCCAGATTCAGTCAAATGGAGCAAAGTTGATTGGGCAGTGCTTCATAGTACAAATGGACGATGACCCAAAACATACAACAAAAGCAATCAACAAACAGCAATCTTCTGCAATGGCCAAGTCAATCTCCTGATTTCAACCCGATTGAGCATGCATTTCACTTGCTGAAGACAAAACTAAAGGCAGAAAGACCCACAAACAAACAACAACTGAAGTCAGCTGCAGTAAAGGCCTGGCAAAGCATCACAAAGGAGGAAACCCAGTCTCTGGTGATGTCCATGAGTTCCAGACTTAAGGCAGTCATTGCCTGCAAAGGATTCTCACCAAATTATTTAAAATGAATATTTTATTTATGATTAGATTTATTTGTCCAATTACATTTGAGCCCCTGAAAATGGGGGGACTGTGTATAAAAATGGTTGTAATTCCTAAGCATTTTATGTTATATTTTTGTTCAACCCCTTGAATTAAAGCTTAAAGTCTGCACTTCAATTTCATCATGATTGTTTCATTTTAATTCTATTGTAGTGACATACAGAGCCGGAATTATGTAAATTGTGTCAGTATCCAAATATATATGGACCGGACTGTATATTATTACTATATAAATCATTTCAATAATTTAGAACATACAATGACATAGAATATGAAAAATAGGCGAATTATCAATTAACAATATTGCAGACCAATGCTAGCTATTTTAATTACATAAGAATGGTAATACCCACATGTGACAGTGAGACATAACGGGCAAGGTTTTTGTTTTTTAAGATTATTGGTACTTTTATAACATTACTGATTGGTTGCTAGAAATGATTCATGAAACATCTAGCCTACTGTATATCTATGTTCAGAATTCATTTTTAATCAATAAATAATAAAATATATATCTTAAAAATACAGTTTTAGTAGCTTGTTTTGTCCCTTATCAATGCAAGGTCAACCAAAAATAAGGATTTACCCTGATTCTCTAAAACCCCACTTTGGATTTTTGGAGGGTACTGCACAGTGCATATGCATTGTTTAAGCAAATCTGGACCAAAAACTTGTTCTCCAAACTCTGTAGTTTAATGCAGAGTGACCGTTGTGCCCACAGTTTTTCTACTTGGTATATAGTTCATTATTATTATTAAGTCATAATTATTTTTTGCACACATCTCAAATAAATTCAAGATAAACTTAGAGGTAAACCTGAGGCTTGAAGTGGCGAACAATTTTGGTCAGTGCCTCATCATTCATGTTGCATTTCAACAATCCCTCGTCTTCATGGAACAGACAGTCCACTGTGAGTGTGTTTCTCCTGTTTATAAATCTGCTGCTGTCTGGTACAGTCTTTTCAGGGTCAAATGTGTGATGGAACACCATGAAAATAGCTGGTTTGGATGCTGTTTCGAATAAAGAACAATAACATTGAAAATGTGTGATACATCAATATCTAAGTATCAAATCTATACATCAAATCTAACTTTCTGGTGCTGGATCTTTGAATTTACCTGAACATGTATTAAGTTCCTTCAAAGCAGCATCAATGTCAGTTCCAGCCCGTGAAACAATGGGGCAGAAAACCAGAATCACATTACTGTCGTCCACACTGTGCACCTCCTTCCATCCAGGCCTATGTTTTTGGAGATGACCTAAAATCTCCTTCCGAAAAATGTGTGATTTGGCCATCTCAATTATGAAGTAGTATTTTCCTTTAAGATGAATAACATTGTGTGTTGTTATTTTGTTTTGTATTTTTGGAACATAGACTCAAGACAAGGTTGATATTTGTGAGAAAGTAAAGAAACTTAAGCTGCAATTTAAGCCATAAGTATCTTATGAAGTCTTGTAACGAATAATGGTTTCCTCATAAAACTTACTTTATCAATTAAATAATCCAAAATCTTACCTGGAATATTTTCATTTTGGAACTGGATCATTTTTTTTTCTTAAATACACTGTTGCTGTTGTTGTTGTTTTGTACTGGTTACTTGATTGTTGTTTAATCTTGAAACAAATTTCAATTCAGTCTTGATTATTAATTGATAAGAGGATTAATGTGATAAGTCAGAACTCAGTGACACCAATATTTTTATCTGCTTCTGTCATCAGTGTATTCATGACCATGATTTTAGCTTAGTCATTAAGACTGTTGTCTCGTGCTGCTCTTTACAGCCCTCTGTATGTGAGACTCGATATAACTGTTTTAAACATCATTATCGCTTTCACTTTCACTCTTTTTATGAAACATTATCAACACCGAACATTATTGCACCTGCAACATATGAATTTTATAAAGAAATAATATTCTCAAAACTACATGTTATCACAATGATTTATTCATTTAGACTTGCCATTTAAATTACTGAAAGCTGAAAGCTTTGACATCAGGGGTAACACGATAGTCATTAAACCTAGCACTGTCTTAAACGTAATGAGAAACGTACAACAAACTCTCACACACAAAAATACACGAAAATAATACATTTGTCTCAAGGCTGCAGACTGCTTCGGATCTACTTACCGCTCCTGCTGCCCGCCGTGCCTCAGAATAGAATGAAAAAGTCAGAATAAAAGTCCTTTGGCTTTCAGCGTGGCTTTATTTGTGAAAAGGGTCAGATGCAATAGCGATTATATAAAAGCAAGTTACACTGCATCATTTTACACTGATTTTTGATCACGTCACAAGTGTGCAGAAATATAACAGCTTTCAAACATGGTAAACAACTGGTAGGCTATTGACCATGTAATTGTTTACATTCAGCAGCTTTTAGTATAAAGTCGGAACAAAGGTTATGTAGGCTGTATGTGACCCTGGACCACAAAACCAGTCATAAGTGTCAATTTTTCAAAATTGAGATTTATACATCATCTGAAAGCTGAATAAATAAGCTTTCCATTGATGTATGGTTTGTTAGGATAGGACAATATTTGGCCGAGGTACAACTATTTGAAAATCTGGAATCTGAGGGTGCAAAAAAATCAAAATATTGAGAAAATCACCTTTAAAGTTGTCCAAATGAAGTTCTTAGCAATGCATATTACTAATCAAAAATTAAGTTTTGATATATTTACAGTAGGAAATTTACAAAATATCTTCATGGAACATGATCTTTACTTAATGTCCTAATTATTTTTGACATAATGCATTTTGCTGAAGTAGGCTAACACATTTGTATGCATATTCCTCTTTCCTGTAAACCAAACCTGTAAATTCATGATAAAATACTGATTTATTCATTGGTTTTAAGAAATGCTGAATAAATAGTTCTGCTTCTCTTTTGAGGTCACTGCTATACAGGCCTGCGTTTCCCAAAAGCATCGTAACCCTAAGTTGATCATAGAACCAGTTGTCACCAGTGGAGCTACGAAGATTTTGTGAAACGCAGCCCAGGATATTTTCAAATGAGCAAACAACCATAAAAACTCATATTGAAATATATGTTGACTGGTTGGTTACACCTTGAATGATGCCTTTCTTTCTTAAATACCATTTTTGAAATAAAAATAACAAAATATGGTAAATAAATGAACCCAATACTTTATTCTTCTTGATTTTATTGTACAGGGTCTAGAACAAGTATATATATATATGTATATATATATATATATGAGTGTGTGTGTGTGTGTGTATTCTCATTTGTAAATAAAAAGACTGCACCTACAGTTTAGGTTTATGTAGAGACAGGCATTTTATTTCTATTCGTACAATGATGGTTTCAGTTTTGTTTTCTTGGAAATGCTCTGCTGTAATCAACTCATTCTCCAGATCAATACTTTGCATAACTGCCTAGCAGTTATAGGGTCATGTAAAATCAAGACTTTGCATAACTGGCTTGCAGTTGTAAGGCTATAAAAGCTTCCAGGCAAATATAAAGCAAATGTTATATTATTACTTCAAAGGTTCATCTACTGAGCTCAGGTGGAATTTCACAGGACTGTGCAATGTTGTTTACATGAAAACATCCCAACTAGTCCGTCTGTAGTTTTCACACTTCAGGACGTGTTTCAGCAAAAAAAAGGTTTTTACCTACAGTTTCATAATAAAATATTTTTGTTTGAAGAACTTTGAAGAATTGCTGTATAAGCTGTTTTAATTCTCTGTAATAGGGAAGCTGTGTGGCATGCAAGCTTTTATTTGGAAACCTCTCTCTTTTTTCCATCTACATGTCATTTTTTTATTTTTTTTATTTTTTAGAAATAATCATGACCATAAACAGAGGAATTTTGCTTTGTCTAGCACTTGTGTGTATGATTTATAATAAGGTAATGCATCAAGCATACACATTAATTCTGCCTGAAAGCTGACTTGTTGCCTTGCTGCCCTATAAGCCAATGACTTCACAGCAGTGTTTGCATTCAAAGGTACCTCCCTAAATTGATATCAGACAGGCTTCTGAGGCAGCATAACGGTTTAATGATCTACAACAAAACAGGGACAGCTTTGATGATAACCAAGCAAATATTTAATTATCACAAATATTAATGTCTCTCAAGAATTCAAGCCAAACTATAACAGAAGCACATGCACGGGATAGCGATATATCATATAGGCTAGGATACAGCAATAGTACCTTCAGAAATCAATCAGATGAAGGTATCTCCATACACAGACTATGACTTGATCACTGGGTTCAGATGTGTTTTGTTGCTCTCCTACCTCCACATTCTGCCTGCGGAGGCAACATTTTCCTGCTTTCAGATGCAGCCATTATATTTTGTTGTTAGTCTTTCATAATGTACAGACTTCCTATTTAGGTTTGGGATGAAGAAAGTATCCTTTCCTCTGTGTGTCTGTCCGCAGCACTCTCTCACTATATAAACTCTCCTCAGTTCTTCCTCTAACATTCACAGCCTGGCAATGGCAGAGTTTAAGTACATTCAGGACTCCAGCAGCAGCTCACAGAGCAATATTTGCTGTGTACTAAATGAGGATATGAACACTAGACCATCACACACACGGACAGGTATGGTTAATACCAACTTGCATTACATTTAGTGAAAGCTTTATCTGTAGTTCATACATTAAAAAATAAAACTTAGTTGAGGACTGATGAGCTAACAGTTTTTCTCTATCTAATCTTGCTAGAGAGTGACACCTACAATTTTTCAGCAGATATTGTTAATGTTTTCGACTTCAGTTGAATGCTTTGATTTTTCTTCAGAATAGCCTTTAAATGTGGATGTGGAGGTGTAATCATATAAACACATTTTGAAACAGTTTGACTTCAGGGTTGTTCAATCATATATTTAATCAAATCTCTGATTTTTAACAAATATTATATTCCTAAAAGTACATGAAGAAATGTAATATATTATTGAGAGACCAAAGAACAATAATCAATCTTTGATTATGAATCAGAACCTCTCCATATTTTCTTCTGCAGATCGCTTGTGGAGTAAACAGTGTTGCTTTCTTCTGATGTGTGGCACTGTCATATTCTTCATGGCTATGTTAATCACAGTCTCTGTAAAATGTAAGTTTCACAGATGCTTTGATTGTAAGCTTTATCATCTAACACAGCAGGCCGAACATGATTTTCCCCCCTAGAAACTCCAGTGTTTGTGATTTTGATCATGTGAAAATGAGTCATTAAAATCTATTTGCTAAATGTAAATGGGAAATACATATGCCATAATGTTATGTTAATTATTTATGTGCTTAGTGTTTTTATTTTTATTTTATTTTTTATCGTTTTAACCTCATTTTGCAAATGTACATTTGTGTTCTTCACAGTGACTGAAGTGGCCAATCTGACATCTTCTTTAGCTTCGCTTTCTTCAAACCAGCAAGACTTGAGTGAGATTTTATGTTAAGATTTATGTTTCATATAGCATTTTATAATTTTTATAACTTTAATTGTTCATTAAATACTTGACTAGCATAGTTCAATAAAAGCTTGGCTAACATATAACCAACCTTATTGCATAGGTTATGTGCTTAGTGTTTTCCTATCACTTATGTGTCTGTTCTTTTTCACAGTGAAACACCAATACAGTAAACTGACTGAGGTAGAGAATGAAGTGGCCAATCTGACATCATCTTTAGCTTTGCTTTCTTCAAACCACCAAGACATATGTGAGATTTTACCTTAATATTTATATATAGCACTTTATAATAACTTCAATTGTTCATTAAATACTGCTTAAATTGGTAAAGTACATATGTTCAAAGTAACATAAATAAACATACTTTCTAATTAAAGTAATATCACGAGAGCAACATTGTTCCGAATCAATAATATTCATTGATAATATTAATAATATACACCAGTGCAACAGACAAGAAGTAAAGTAACTTGCATTTCAGAGACATATATCCAGTTACTTTGTGTATTTTTGCTCCAATAACAAAAACAGTAAGTCAAACCAAGAAACAACTTTTGCCTCTCCGAGCAACACACAGTTTTGTGGAGATTTGTTTCTGAGTGAAAATCTGTGATTTCGAGGAATGTGTTGATATGGAATAAGTCAATGACTCACTCATAAAAACAGTAAGACATTCATTGCTACCTACTGGCATATCGATGTAACGATTAGAAGTTATCTTATTTCATTTTCATACCTGTTCTACACTCTAATTTAATGCATAGTAATGACATGTACAAAATGATGTTTTCATAACCCAAAAAGTCTAGAAATGGACAAATTTAATTTAAAGTCTATTTATGTTAAAAACAAGAAGGAACATGAAAGTCTGAATGCTTAGTTTTTGTCTGTGCACAGATGACAGATTAATGGAGATGGTTGGTGAACTGAGAGCTGATCTGGAGAGCAGAATAACAAATTTGACTCAGCGTAAGCAGTATCATTATAAATGGCCTTTTTATTGTGTTTAGTTACTGTCTCCCTAGTTACTGTTCTTTAGTAGCCTTGATAACCTATTAGTTTCAGGTGTGTCTTGTTAAAGGGATAGTTCCCCCAAAAATGAAAATTACCCCATGATTTACTCACCCTCAAGCCATCCTAGGTCTAAATGCCTTTCTTTTTGCAGATGAATGCAATTGGAGTTATATTTAAAAATGTCTTTTATAATGGCAGTGAATGGGGGTTGAGATTTTTAAGCCCAAAAAAGTGCATCCATCCATCATAAAAAGTAGGGATGCACGATATTGGATTTTTGCCAATATCCGATATGCCGATATTTTTCAACTCATTTTGGCTGATACTGATACCGATATATTTCCTTTTGTTTGGAAACAACACTAAGTCTCTCCTGTGCAGAAATTATAAGCAAAATATTTTTCACTTTGGTTAGTTTTTAACAAGAACTTAATTTTTAGAATTAAATAAACAATAATGTAAAATAAACAAAGTTTTTTTGACAGTACACTGAATGTTTGAAAATAACTATAAATAAACTATATATCAATCGCTGAATCTTTTTCCCAGAAAGATCCAGTGTTAACCCTAACATTTTATTTTAAGATTTAACATTTGTAGATGGTCTAAAGCAAAAGAGTTATAAAAATTCAGAAAATCTTTTAGAGCTTATGATTTGCTTAAAAAATAAAACATATTACACATTAATGAATAAATCAGTATATATAAAATTATTTAATTTACAAGTGTCATGTTTGTGATTTTTTTTTATGTAAGCTATAGCTTCTGACCTTTAAATCAAAACATACTCATTATTTTATGACATCAATTACTGCTTTATTTAATCAGAAACAGACTAAATGTTATTTGTGTAGACTATTTTACTTTTAATTTAATTAGAAGTAGGCCAACAGTGCCCCCCTACAGATTAAAACTCCACACTGCTAACGTGATATATCACACCCTGAGCACATGTGAGTTAACCTATTCCTCTTATCGGCAAGATATAGGGATAATTTTTCATATCGGGCCAATGCCGATATTTACATTTAAAGATATTATTGGCCGATTCCGATATCAGTCCGATAATATTATGCATCCCTAATAAAAAGTACTTCACATGGCTCCAGGTAGTTAGGCCTTCTGAAGTGAAGCACTGCATTTTTGTAAGAAAAACATCCATATTTAAAACTTTATAACTGTAATCTCTAGCTTCCACTAACTGTCATACACGCATTCACGATGGAGTGACGGCATACTCCAGCAGATGACGTAGCACATAGGCGTAGCTTAAGCTCCCATAAGAAGTGACAACTGCGGAAGTGCAGAGGAAAGAGCAAAACAAAACACCGGTCATGAATTATAAGTACAAAATGAGGATTTGTGAAGGAAAATGTCAGAGGACTTCGATATAGGCCAAGAGAAGACTGGTTTTCCTTTGCTGTAAACAAAACTTAATTCTCACAAGACTAGCATTTTCTCACTGGCACTTACGCTACGCCTACGTCCTACGACTTCCGCTGGAATGCCACTCTATCATGAACGCGCGTACAACAGCACCTCAGAAGGCCTTTATTAACCACCTGGAGCTGTGTGAAGTAGGGTAGAGTGGGGGAAAACGCCCCCCCTACTGTTTTTCCCAAAATAACCACAAGATAAAATCAAGATAAATTTTTATTGTAACTATGGACTATGTTGACAAGAGTGATGTAGAAGTTTTCACCATGAAGCTTACACTGGTGATGTACCGGAGAGAAAACGGATTTCACAGTAAATGATCTAATTTTCAGCAGAAAGAAAAAGGTGTTTTAAAGCTTGTTTTGTAAACCATCACAGTTATATATGATATGAGAACAGTAAGGCCTGTAGATAGGGAGTACATGTTATTTAATAAAAATCTAATTATATTTTCAGAATGACATAATTTTTTTCTCAGACATAGGCAGCGGGGTAAAACGCCCCCCTCCAGGTGGGCGTTTGAACAGCTGAGAAGCCAATTGTCCCATTACTTTTGGTCCCTTAACAAGTGGGAGGCACATATGCAAACTGTTGTAATTCCTACACCGTTCACCTG
>JAFVLL020029177.1:0-57703 GCA_021397915.2 Tor tambroides | reverse complement strand
AGAAAAAAAAAAAAAAAAAAAAAAAAAACTGATGGTTTCTAAATTACCAAATGGTTGTAGTGGCTGGATAAACTTGCATGGGGGTAAAAACCCCTTGAAATGGAGGTTAATGAAGGAAAAGGGATTGGGGTGTTGATGGTCAGAGTTTGGTCCAAGTCCAATGGCTTAAGATTCGGTGACAGGCTTAAGGGTCGGATTCCAGAGGTCATGCAGGTTTAGGAGCGGGTGTATTTGCCCCAGATGTGCAGCATGAATACAGATGCGATAAAAAGCAGACTCATCACCAAAACTGGTACCGGACCACTGCAACAACAGAGAAGAGGAATAGATGAAATTACTGTCAAAACAACAGAAAGACAGAGGGACCCCTAGTGGAGGACAGAAAAACTAAATTCAGTAACTATTTCTCAAATTTCAGAAACAATATGAGAAAAAAAAAAAAAAAAAAAAGTTGAGCACAGATTTCCTCCCAGTGGGCCAATCAGGAGTACTCGTCTTGATCATGTGATAGAAGACAGGGTAATTAGGATTCTAAATGCTGGCGAGTCGGATACTGTTAATGAGCTAGTCAGAAAATGTGGGGCTTTATTAAAGCAGGAACTGACCATCCCTTGGGTCGCTAGGCAGCTGTGTAACCATGCCGACTGAAGGCCCACCCCTCAGGCTTTAATTGATGTGACCTTTTCTGACGGAACTTTAATTAAGCTCAAAACACACAGACATACACACACACACACACACACAAAACCTAAAGAGTGAAAAATACTTCACACACATAACTCCACACAGACTCTCCCACTCTAAGAGACTCTTGACTAAATACGGCCACTGTAGACACCCTCAAATCAGTTCTGACATGCTCGGCTTATTTGTAACATATGTAACGTTACCAATCTAGACAGTGCTTTAAAAACAAAAACAAGCAAAAATTGCTCCAGAGGATGACGCTATTATAGAAGTTGGTTGCAGTGAGAGAATGGCTCTAAATACAGCACACGCATGTACACAGCTGTAGGATGGTAAACGGCAGAGGAGACATCAAATAAAGACTGAGGTTGAGCCCATGAGGCCAATTTCCTGTCGTTAAAATTTCATGTTTATCCTTATAAATGCTAAACCTCTCAGAACCCTCTGCCCCTCCCTTTCGTGTCACTTCCTGTTGAGCTGAGGGGATGAATTAAAAATGAGTGTCTGTGTTGGCTTTGCACATTAAGTATCTCAAATCATAACCTTTGCTTATTTTGTCCTTAAATTAAACAATAAAATGCAATAAAAAAATATGTCTAACATGATTTCATAGCTAGATTTAAAAAAAACCATAATGACTAGCTATAAAGAAGGAAAATAAAGAGACTATATGAAAGCATTACATATCAAAACATGATTTTATTGCAAAAAAAAGAGCACTTAATAAATATCTGAAAAAGAAAACTGATCAACATCCAAAGGTATGTCTGTGTAATTCAACAAATTTTAATGTAAATTGGCTGACTGCACCTGAATTTTTAAATTATTTATGCAGTCTATTTTCAAATACATGCAAATGAATAACTGAATAATATGCCTCAGCAGTACTCACATCTCTATTTATAAGATGATTTTATTGGGAAAACATTTACTAAACAAGTAAATTGAATTTTCAAGAACAATCTTATTCAAGTACAAGTTTGGGGTTAGGAAGATTTGTTAAACATTTTAAAAAGAAATGACATATGCTCACCAAGCCTGCATTTATTTGATCAAAAATACAGTAAAACAGCAAAATTGTGAAATATTATTCCAAGTATAATAACTTCATATATTTCCATGTAATAAATTACAATTTAAAATAACTTTCTATTGTAATATATTTTAAAATGTAATTTATTCCTCTGATGCCAAAGATGAATGATTCTTCAGAAGTCATTAAAATATACTGATTTGGTGCTGCTTAATATTTTTGTGGAAACATGATACATTTTTTTCAGGATTCTTAGATGAACAGAAAGTTAAAAAGTCACTTTTTTTATAAATGTAATGCATCTTTGCTACATGAAAGTATTTCTTTCAGTAAAAAAAAACAAAAAAACAAAACAAAAGAAATACCCCAAACTTTAAACGGTAGTTTAACAATTTTTGTTAGATTTAGAATATTTTTTTCTATCTCTGAGTGGAAAGAGTTTTAAATCTTTCTGTATTGTGTGTGTGTGTGTGTGTGTGTGTGTGTGTGTGTGTGTGAGAATATGAATACTCACACTTTAAGTCCTGGTGAATCTTCAGTGTAAAAGCGCCACATCCCTCCTGTGCCAGCTGATGCTGTGGATCTGCCTCCGCTGCGTGCACCACTGCTAGGGGCTTTCCTGAGGAAATCAACAAAAAAATATATCTGCTTAAAAATACAAGGAAATTAAAAATGTCAGATATTACCAAACACTCACTATCAATGCAGCTAAATCAATTAAATCAATCCCCGATGTCGTCAACTTCTGACTTATCTAAATAAACAATATCTATCAGGTCTGCTGATCAAACCACAGAAACACAAAGAAAGCTCTTTGATCCAGCTTGATGGTGTATTAAGGCCCAAAAAACTCTTGCAAGGTCCTTACCTCTGTCTAGCTGAGGTGCCGGCGGTGCGGGGGGCCACTGTCTTACTGGGGGAACGGCTGGAGGCACCAACATTTGTTGCACTAGCTGCGGGTCCAGGCTGAAAAGAGGAACAAATAAAGAATTTAGTAAACCAAGTGCACAGTGACTGATCAAAAAAAAAAAATTCTGCATCAATGGAAAATTGTACATCCACCTCTAAGACATAACATACAATAATAATAACAATAAGTTAATAATGCTAAAGCAAATACCTCAGCTAATATGTTCCACCAAGATACCATTTATTAAGTATCTATATATAACTCGAATGCAAGTACAATAAATTCTCATTAAAAGCGTCATTAAAAAAAGATATACATCACTAGATGTTCATACCTACGTAATAGTAAAATAAAGCCACATATATTATAAGGTAGCACTCAGACTAAGACAGCGAGTCAGATTTAGACTGAAGAGCTGGTGTGGGGGTCCAAAAGAGCCACGTCTACCAAACAAATGCTGGGATTACAAATGAACCCTACAAACCCTAGCATAAAATTGAATACTACTCAAAACAGCAATTCCAATAATTGAAACTCAAATCTAAGTAGCTGCTAAGCAATTACATGACAAAACTAAGTTAACTATTCCAATAACGGTACGTTACTACTGAGCATGACTGGCTACCAGATAGCAATCCAGATGTAACTGTAAATACGCGCAAAATACTTATTATAAAGCTTTCCAACCACGAAAAACTGCATGAATAAACTTACCATTTTGTTCAATAGTATATGTTTCAGGAGTCTGCTGGGAAAAGAATGAATCTAGTTGACTGTCTCTGTAACTAAACTCCAGCCGATCCAGACCACTACAAGAGAGAGCCTATTGATGACGTTTCACTGAGAAGGCCACGACAGCTACAGAAAGGACCCTCATAGGAGTCAGTAGACTGCCTGACCGAAACTGTGATTCTGCGCGTTACATTTTAACACATGTAGGATGGTTTCTGAACCTAGATTTGACATAAAACGTTAAAGCAGATAATAATAAAAACTAATAATTTGAACAAATGTAGCTTACATTCAGAATTCATTTTGGGAAAACTCAAAGGCGGTTCAACGGAGTGCAGTGACGTGTCATGTGCGATGGATGATGTGTACAGAGTAGGGCAGACATTTTGGCTCAATCAGGAAGCCGGTTTCACTAAATCGCGAACTTTCGCGAGCCATGTTTGTTCATTCATACAGACAGCTGAGTTACTGTCAGTAAACGTAAGAGTACAGGTGAGTGCTTTCTCCTCACGATATTTTAAACACATTGTCTGGTTGTTAAATAACACTGTAAGATATTTAACAAAATATTACATTATATGTGCTGTTACAGTGTTACTACTTAGTATGTAGCAGGTATACTGAGTCTAGACTTATATTTTACTAAATATATGACATTGAGAATGAATATTGATGTTTTTCAGCTCTGAGTTGACGTGCCCTGCTTGTTTATAGATATCTGCAGACATTTAATGTTGCAAGGACTGTAATAATATATAACAGAATGTATTAGAGCTTATGATTGATTGTGACCCAGGGACATGAACACACGCGCGCTGGCCTGTTGTAACAACACAGTGACATGAGATACTTGATTAATCATCTAATAAAAACATTGTTAACTTTATCTATTTTATTTATTTATTTTAAAAAGGGGAAATATACATTTTTTAATCGTAAAAAATCATAACGTTTTCTGTTAGGAGCTCATTTATAACTAGTGGTGTACAAAAACAATAGAAGTTTAAGAAATGTCTTCATTTAGATAGCTAAGTAAACGTAAGTATGTTTGTGACAGTTTGCTAGGATTTCTGTACAGAAGCAACTGGAAAGTTGCAATCTAGTTGTTTTGTCTTGAGTTTAAAAATAAGGTGTAACATTCATTTGACTTTCTTTTGACTCACCAGATTCTGGTCAGGACAGGATGGTTCGGGTGGTGTTCCTGCACCCTGATCTGGGTATAGGTGGAGCCGAGCGTCTGGTGGTGGATGCAGCTGTAGCTCTGCGCTCTCGCGGATGCAGCGCTCAGATCTGGACAGCACACTATGACCCCCAGCATTGCTTCTCTGAGACACTCTCACCTGACCTTCCTGTGGTGTGTGTGGGCGACTGGCTGCCCACCAGCGTGTTTGGTTATTTCCATGCTCTCTGTGCATACCTGCGCATGATCTATGTAACTCTCTGTCTTGTGCTCTTTAGTGGGGAGGAGTTCGATGTTGTCTTCTGTGATCAGGTAACTACTAATGCTACTAGCACTAACTACTAATTATCAGTATTATTTTGGTATTAAAGTATTTAGTAATATTTTGTATTATCTTTTATTTTTTTTATATTTTCAGTATTCAGTTTAACTGAGGTGTTTTTTTACGTGCTTTTGTATTTTTATTTGTTTTTATATATCTGTTTCACTTTATTTTATTTCAGTTTTAGTAATTTTTATTACTTAAACTTATTTATTTTAGGTAGTTGCCACAGAAACATTTCATCCAGTATTTTATTTTATTTTATTTTATTTCAGCCTAACAACACTGCTATTTTTCAGTGGTGGACTTTAATAAAGTACTGAGAAACATTTCCAAGCATATTATCTAACTTTTGCTCCACTAATGTTCCTCGTTAATTTGAACTGAAATGTCTAGACCTACTCTGAAGCATTGTGATCTACCATGTTTTGATTTTTGATTTTTTTTTACTGAACTGAATAGATTTACAAACTTGGAATTATTTTATTATGTGAGAAGATTGAGCTAAGTAATGCATTTTACATTTACGTTTATGCATTTGGCAGACGCTTTTATCCAAAGTAACATTGAATGTACAAGTATTAATTTTTTTTCAGTTCATGCATTCCCTGGGAATCAAACCCATAACTTTGGTGTTGCTAGCACCATGCTCTACACTTTGAGATACAGAAAAGCCATCAAAAGACATAATATATGACCACAGTATGAAAGATGCCATAGACATTGATCAAATAAACAGTTTAGTAGACTGCACAATGCTGTGATTGACCAGTTAGAATCAAGAGAATCATTGTCCTCACAACCACAAGGGTTAATTTTCCTTGCCCATCTCGCCCTTCTTTCAGGTTTCAGCATGCATTCCCTTTTTGCGTTTGTCACGCCACAGAAAGAAAGTCCTATTCTACTGTCATTTCCCTGACCAACTACTGACTCAGCGTCGCTCTGCTCTGAAGCGCATGTATCGCGGCCCCATCGACTGGTTCGAGGAACTGACCACAGGCATGGCCGACCGCATTTTGGTCAACAGCCAGTTCACTGCAGGAGTCTTCAAACAGACGTTCCCCAAACTGGCTGAGATTCAAACTGACGTCCTTTATCCCTCTCTGAACTCGTCAGCTTTCGACGTAGAAGTAGAAGGTCTCAGCGGGCTGCTCCCTGAGGGGCGGAACCACATCTTTCTGTCAATCAACCGCTATGAACGCAAAAAGAACCTGCCACTGGCGCTACAAGCGTTAGCGGGCCTGAAGGAGCGTCTGTCCGTGGTGGAATGGGAGCGCGTGCACCTCGTGATGGCGGGGGGTTATGATGAGCGAGTGGTTGAGAATGTAGAGCACTACGAAGAGCTGCGCTCACTAGCGACCTCTCTTGACCTGGAGGATCACATCACATTCCTGCGCTCCTTCTCAGACAAACAAAAACTGTCTTTGCTGCGCAGCAGCACTTGCGTACTCTACACTCCAAGCAATGAACATTTTGGCATTGTACCTATTGAGGCCATGTACTCACGTTGCCCAGTTATTGCGGTCAACTCAGGTGGACCGTTAGAGTCTGTGGCCCATGACGAAACAGGCTTCCTTTGCGAACCCACCCCTGAGTGCTTCTCCGAAGCCATGCAGAAGTTTGTTATAGACCCTAAACTCAAGCAGCGTTTGGGACAGGCTGGAAAAGAGCGGGTTCAGCAGCGCTTCTCGCTGCAGGCCTTCACTGAGCAGCTCTATAGTCATATCATCAACCTTACCCAATAACCAATTATGACATCATAAAGGCCATCCCGCTTCGGATCAGCACACATCGGATGCATTCTGCCAGTCCGGTTGCCATGGTGGGACTAATGAAAGTATGTCATCTCTAATGAAAGAAAAGAGCAGTGGGAGTTAACATGGCTTAAGAGTTCAATGCAAGCCTTGAAGAATGTGGAGCACTCGTCCGACCAAGAGGTTAATGAATTATTGCGCGCCAGCCACATTGATCAAGTGTGTCACGGCGAGGCCAGAGGACCATATATGTGTATATTTTTTTATGCCAAAGGCCTATTAGAGAGTTTCTCAGGCAGAAATCGATAGAGAAGTTTTCTGTGCCCTGCTCTGTTCGCCAGTGTCTCTGCTTTTGTTTAGTTTTAACAATGGAGAGTGTTAAGAGTTATTAAAGTCTCAAACTAAAGATGTTTGCTTGAGTAGAAAAAGAAAAAAGTTTTCTTAGGACACTGAAGGTCATATGCTGTATTGGGTTTGAGGTTGTTACTGACTGCGTATCTCCTCATGCTACTGATACAAGACCAAAGCCCTGATTAAATGAGATGCTGCATCGTGCCTGTGTTGTTTGTCTTTGTCTCTTGGTGCTTTTATTTTTGGGTATTGGATATAGGCTGACCTGACAGAACAGAGGCCTGTTCACTTTTACAGAATTAAGAACAGATCACTGTTGTGTTAGCATTTCCGTTTTAATTTCATTTGACAAACCGTTTTGTACTTTGGCTTTGAGCAAAGTTTCCCAAAACACCAGTTGTAAACCAATTAAAGGGATAGTTCACTCAAAAATGACAATCCTGTAGTCGTTTACTCACTTTCATTTCATTTCTAAACCTTCATGACTTTCTTTCATCTATAAAACAAAGATATTTTGAAGAATGTTTCAATTTTTTTTGTACATACAACGAAATACAATATTGGATGTTTTTAAAAAATATCATTTTATGTTCCACAGAAGAAAGAAAATCATAGAGGTTTGAAATGACATTGTGAAAATGGATGATGATGCTGTGTGAATTTAACCAGTGATTCTCAACCTGTGTGACTCCATTGTCCATAACAAGAACGTTTTCTGTAATGCCAAAGATTTGTTTTCAAAACTTTCTGTATTTACAGATACTAGGGATGTCCATAGATTTAAATAACTTACTAAAATTATTTTAATAAAATGAAAGTAATTATATTTCAGGATTCTTGAAGTTCTAAGCACTGAATGTTCTTCAGGCACCCCACTTTTTAACCAATGCATTACATTACTCTTGAAGTCTACTGGTAAACTCTTAAAGTTTACTAGATGTGGATCAAGAATAAGGCTTTGGGGGGAAAAAGCACAATTTATGTGCAATACAATATTGTAGAGCTTAGCATAACTATAAAAATATATATTTGTCACAAATGCCATGTCATTTTAATGATTTCCAACACTTTTTCCATGTTTAGAAATCACTTTTTTTTTCAAAGGAAACAATTGATTGTTGAGGGCATATATTAAAATAAGAAATCTCTTGATTTTTAGTTATTTTAGCTTATTTTAAATCATTTTAAGTCATCTTGTGGCCCCTTGGTTGTGAACCACTGCTTTAAACGGCCTGTCCACACATGAAACTCTGAATATCTGCGATAACCTCAGTGCACTTGGGCTTGCATACTAAATTAATAAGGTGGGGGGTGGGGTGTTTTAAATAGGCTTTAATTCTGTATCGCAGACGGTCAGATGTATTGCCTCGCTAGTGTCACATCCGTTTTGTTGGCAGTTTGGGAGCAGTTTTTGTTGTGTTTCCTCATTAACACTCGATGCGTTAAAGATGAGGACCTTATTTTTAGCTGTGCACTGATTGGGTTTTAATCATACATAAAAAGAGGGGTTATGGGGCCAGCGAACATGTAAATCAAGTGGGCACAATAACAAGGTCAGAATGCACAACCTTCACACCTTCTCACTGTGTTAGAGCTAAAGATATTTGGATATGATTGTTGAATAGGAGAATGGCGGAAAGTTTCAGCTTTCATAGTGCAGATGTGATGGACATGACCTGTAATGAATTGTTTTCATCAAGCCTGCACTTGAGAATACAATGAGCGAGACATATTGGGCTTCATATTGTTTGCTGCAGTCACACATGAATTAAACTCTGGGCAATACATTTTCTCCATGCAGATTTCATTCATTTATATTGACTGAGATATTTGCATGAAACACGTGACACTAATTTCCAGTTGAGTATTTGCTGACCAGTGGTAAATCAGCAGTTGTTTGGTGTAGAATGGGTCGAGGAAAGGAAATAGGAATAATATCTCACCCCTACACAGGAATATCTCTTGACTGTTTTGTATGACATATTAGTTTACAACCATTTGTATTCATAGCTTGTCTTTTAGTGTTTTCTTATATGAAACGCTTGCAAATTATGATTTCAGATTTTACGGCTTCAATAAAATATTCCAGCACATTAGCATATATCTGGTGGGGATTATTGGTGTGCTGTGAGGGGTGGGCTTTGATTTACATCTGTGGTGTAAAACAAATAAAAATCTTGCTCTGTTTTTAAAATAGCAATCAATAATGTCTCTCCATGGCAAGTTATGAGCAAAATGATAGCCTCAATAAAACCAGTTATTTATCGCCAAAGATAAAGAAACGTTATGCGTCAAATTTATAATAGACAACGGCCCCATGCAGGAAGCTTAGAAAATGTAATTTCTATGCAGTTAAAGACTACTGGTATTTCATAACTAGTGTTAGAAAGTATGACTGCTCCATCAAATACATCAGGGACCATTGTTATTCAGGTAAAAGTGGCTTTGCAAACCATTGAAGCTTTGGATTTGCCTGCTTGTTTTTAGAGATTTGTATTATATATTGAAAGTTTATTTTTCCTAACTCATGCACACTGGCTGCACTGATAAAATGCTTAAAAAATAATAAAATAAAATAAATGTAGGTTTATGCTCAAAGCAATACATTTTGCCAAGTAGGTAAGGCATAAATATAATATCTATAATTAATATTATTAAAACAAGTAAAATATACTTAAGAAACATATTACATTTTTTTTCCCCCAGATAATATATCTTGAATTAAGTCTTTAATGTATTGAGATTTATGCTTAAAAGCCAGTAAAAACAATTTGCCAATGTTAATTTTTTTTCAATTAATTTTTTGTCATTTTTTAAATTTTTATAAGCAACAAAACTTTTTTAGTTTTAATGCCTAAAACAAGAAAAAAATGCCAAATAACAAAAATAAACTTAATTCTGAAAACAAGTCTTAAGAAAAGCACATTTATCTTGTTTGACCCCATGCGGGATGCTTAGAAAATGTGATTTCTATGCAGTTAAAGACTGCTATTTCATATCTAGTGCTATTGAGTATGACAGGGGATCATATTTCTCCAGTTAAACGTGGCTTTGTGAACCATTGGATATCATTTGAACTATAAACTTTGACCCAAACAAGAATGTAAGACCTTTAACCAACCCCTTCAGTTTTTGCCTCCCTGTCCAGGTGTTTTGCTCTGATGTAGGAGTGCCGTGTGTTTATGGAGATGGTGTGTGTGTGGTTTGAGATAGAGAACGTGTGGTGGAGATGCTCATTGCCCTCAGTGATCCTGGCTGCTTTCCAGCCCTCAGTTGGCCCTTAATCAGCGAGCTGTCACTCAAACAGAAGGAGTGACACCACGCATATTCACCAGTCACCTGGGACCCCCGATTAGATGCTCAGCTACCCCCATCCGCCCTCCTCGGGCACAAAAACAACTCCCCTCCGAGTCAACTACACACACACTTAGCAAGCCAAGCACTGTTGAAGCCCATTGACTTCAACTGTCCCATTTCTATCACTCTAGAAAGCATTTAGCTGCATTGCAGGTGTGTGTTTACAGTAAACGCATATTAATTTGTGCATTTAGATCCTGTTGTAATCAGGAGGACCGATCGCGTGACGCTAGCAGCGGTTGGCAGAGTGACAGTGATGCCAGCGCGCTCTCGGCCCAGCTGGAGATCAGCACTCACCTGAGGAGGGGTCGTGTCAATCACCCATCCCGTCCGCACCCCCAACACCGCCTATTTACCCTCAAACAAAAGCGGCGTTCAACTTGAAAGCGCTGTGCGTGCGAGCGGGTGTGTGTCGCGATGGCAGAATAGATTGAGCTGTCAGAGCAGTTGCTCAGAGGGAAGATTAATAACCAACACAAACAATAACGTTCCCGCCATCACCATAAATATGCTAATGACCGTTATCAATACAGCAGCTAATGGAAGCGCTGGAATTACAGAGACGGCCAAGAGAGAGGGCACGAGGGTCAGCCATTTATTCACAGACCGCTCTGATAAACCCACAGCGCGGTCCCTCAATAAAAGCACCCACCCTTAAAAGCTATCAGCTCGCGAGTAAGACAACACTTCATTGTGCGAGTGCGAGTGTGTGTGCACGCAAATTGAGAGGTAAAGGAATATGCGTGCCAAGGATTTAATTAAGAGTCAACAGGGTGAGCTGAGCTGTTGGGCTGGGAGAGAGAAACTCAGTTGTTGAGATAATGACATTGTGGACCACTGATGTTTATTAGTAACCAGGCATCTGTTTTAGAAGCTAGTTAATAGAACTCCAAGAGAGATAACTTTTATACAACAAAATCATTTTATTAATCTGTATTTTATTTAGGGTCACCCATGACACAGAAGATTTGGAGAATGTAGCTATTTTTGTCGTGTTTTTCAGTAAAATCTATATGAAATATGTATTAAAATAAATTGAGAAGCATTTAGACTTGTTTTCTGGCAGCTGAATTATACACACAAACACACACAAACACACATACACATGTGTGACCCTGGACCACAAAACCAGTCATAAAGGTCAATTCTTTGAAACTTATATTTATACATCATCTGAAAGCTGAATAAATAAGTTTTCCATTGGTGTATGGTTTGTTAGGATAGGACAATATTTGGCTGAGATACAACTATTTGAAAATCTGGAATCTGAGGGTGCAAAAAAAATCTAAATATTGAGAAAAGTTGTCTAAATGAAGTTCTTAGCAATGCATATTACTAATCAAAATTAAGTTTTAATATATTTATGGTAGGAAATTTTCAAAGTATCTTCATGGAACATGATCTTTACTTAATATCCTAATGATTTTTGGTATAAAAGAAAAATCAGTAATTTTGACCCAAACAATGTATTTTTGGCTATTGCTACAAATATACTTATGCTACTTAAGACTGGTTTTGTGTTCCAGGGTCACACACACACATATATGTGTGTGTGTGTGTGTGTGTGTGTGTGTGTGTGTGTGTGTGTGTGCGTGCGTGTGTGTGTGCATGTGTTTTTAAAGCAACTTAAAATTGATGTAGATATTTTTTTTGTTTTAAAGCAGTAGCCTACATAAGACAAAACATACTTAGACAATACCATAAGTAAAAAAACATGTAGAACACAAAGTACGATGTACATGTAGTTATATGGAGTGTATGTGTAACAATTGTGTGGAGTATGTGTATATCTCTACTATGCATTTCCTAATATATATGTACAGCCTATTTGTAGAAGGTCAGAACAAAATTTTTATAGAGGAGAAGAGAAGAGAAAGAAAAAAAAATAAAATAAAGGGAGAAATGGAAAGAAATAATTAAATGGGTATACAAACTAAAAAAAAGGAGAAATAATTGAATAAATAAGTAGAAATTAAGTAAGGAATTCATTTAAGAAAGAAACAAAGAGAGAGAAAAAACAGGTGGTGTGGGGAGAACCGAGGTGGTAGGGGAGTACCATTGATCTAGATTTATTTTTAAATCAAGAAAACATATGTTTACCAATTGGGTAAAAATAAATATCTAAACATTCTTAAAACAAGAAAAATGTACTTGAGAAACATATTGCAACAGTTTTAATTAATTCAACATATAGCCTACTTTCTGGAAAAAAGGGGAAAAAGTTTTTAAATTATTTTTTAAAATCTAAATGCATTAAGATTTATGAAATGAGATTTTTAAAATGTTTTTTTTTAAGTTACAAAAATGTTTGTTTTAATGCTTAAAATAATAACAAAATGCCAGATAAATAACCAAATTTTGTTATTAATTTTGACCAACTGTTAAGAAAATCTGTTTAAATCAGAAAAAATCAAAATCGAATCGGATTTTTGCAGTCGTCATATGCATCTTTGTTGATTTCTTTCTTTAACATTTTGTAAAGAGTGACTTGGCTATCCCCAGAGTTTTTAGAGTGATGCTATTAACTGAGGGTGTGTTTAGTGAATGTGTACACAGAAGCGTTTCACTGGAACAGAAGCATAATTCAGGATAATAAGGTCATCGGGGACTATTCAAGAAGAGAAGACTCACACTGGCATAACACTTGATTAAGATGGGTTAAGCGATAAAGTGATCTCACAAATTATATTATTGAATATTCACAGTATTTTAAACACTTTCCCCTTTTTGAGATTCAATAGGGTTACGAATATATGGTTGAAAGCAAAGGAACACCAAAGGAGTGCTGTCCAAGTCACTTTGACTGAGTGGAGAATGGGAAAGAGGAATTATGGGCCAGCTGAATGAAAAACACAACTTTAACAAGTTCCAGAGGTGTGAATTAAGCACACACTGATGACTCTTAAAGAGTGTGTAATTGCTAATTGGCTCATTACTGATCTCTAATGGTTAATTGTGTTGTTGCGGATGGCCAGGTATCACTCAGATTCCCATGAGAGTGATGAAGGTTATGTGATTTTAATGACTCACTGAGGAAACAGAGAGTTTACAGCTATTGTGTGATTGTGTGCGCTTGATAAAATTATGTTGTCAAGCCCATGATGAAAACACATATTCTGAAAGTAAGAGACTAATTAAGAGCACAGAGTTTCATGAAAAGGTTTGATGACCCTGTGCTGATTATAAACAAAAATAATTTATTTTAAACAAAATCAATGCAGTGCCATTCGGTAAAATCACACCCTGCACATTATAACATCCACTTTTGTATTGTTACAATCCATAAGACTTTTTTGCCATGCCTCATCAACCAAAGTGAAATTTGACACATATTAGTATCACATTACCCTAGTAGAAGTGGTAACTAGACCCAAAAACCCAAAAATGACAACTCTCTGAAGGTTTTAGCATGGTGATGGATATGACAGTGCTAATGTATTTGGTCTTGGCGGAATAGATCTGCTGCTGCTGTTGGTTATTGCCGTAGTTTTAGATTATTGCTGCTGCTGCAAAGCAGGTACAGGAACTTGCTACTGCCAATACATATGCCAGTACTGTGCTGTGAGTATTGAAGACATACTGCTGCTGCACAAACAGCACATATACAGGTGGAGAGTTTCAGAGGAACTCTGAAAGTGCTCTAGTGAATGCTAAGCAGCGATTTAAATGTAAATCAGCAAGCTCATAGGTTGCGTATGCAACATGAACCAATCAGCTTGTGCCAAGTAGTTTAACACTGTAAATATCATCAGTCTGCATTAACGAACAATTAGCCTGCATCATTTAGAGTTTCATGAGAGCACTTGCCATTTATCTCCACTGGCAGTCTTTAAAAAGTAGCCGTGTATTCTGCAGAAACAAAAATATATTTCACATATTAATAAATAATAAAAATATATTTCAATGATATTTCATTATATTACAAGAGATATTTTACCAGTTCCTGTTTCCTTTGAAAGTTTGAAACAGTGTTGTTGTTGTTTACTAAAACAACTAAAAATCATTTTTGTTCATTGAAATAAATCTGAAATAAAATAAAAAATTACATGAGAAACTTAAAAAAAAATTAAATGAAAATTAGAAATGTTGCCTTGTTTTAACTACTAAAATGACTAATAAATGGTTAAATCTGAAATAAAATTAAATACAAATATTATGTGAAAAGCTTAAAAAACTTGAAGTTTTAAATACTTTACTAAAATATTTACTAAAACTATTAAAATACTAAAACTGAAATAAAAATAAATTATAGCTATATAGAAATGTTTAAAAAACTAAAAATAACAAAAGCACATCAGAATTACTAACACAAAGTAAAATTAAAATGAAAGCTGAAAATAGAAAAATAAAACCTATTTCTAAATATTAATATATACTGTAATAGTATATAAATAATGCCAAAATAACACTGTGATATGGATTTAAATTTTTCGTAGTCTTTGACAACACAGCTCAAAACAACCTGGCTACTCAATATATATATATATATATATATATATATATATATATATACACACAGTATAAAATAAGTCGTGAAAGCTATGTGCTAGCATTACCATTTTTCTAACCATGCAAAGCCACATGTCCTATTCATCATGTTCATGTTTTTGTCTGCTTGACAGGACCATACAAATTTGTGTATCTTGTATTAGAGCAGTTAAAATTTGGTGCTTTGAGTACAATTCTCTCATAATGACCACTGGATGTTCAACATGGCACCTCATGGCAAAGAACTCTCTGAGGATTTGAGAATTAGAACTGTTGCTCTCCACAAAGATGGCCTAGGCTATAAGAAGTTCAGTAACACCCTGAAACTGAGTTACAGTACAGTGGCCAGGGTCATACAGAGGTTTTCCAAGACGGGTTCCACTCGGAACAGGCCTCGCAAGGGTCGATCATAGAAGTTAGGTCCTCATGCTGTGCATCAGGTGCAGAAGATGACTTCAAAAAACATTTGCTTGAGTGCTTCCAGCATTGCTTTAGAGGTTGCAGAAGTGGAAGGTCAGCTTGTCAGTGCTCAGACCATACGCCGCACGCTGCAACAAGTCAGTTTGCATGGCTGTCATCACAGAGTGAAGCCCCTTCTGAAGCTGGCTCACAAAAAAGGCTGCAAACAGTTTGCTGAGGACAACCTGTCCAAGAGCATGAATTACTAGAACCATGTTCTGTGGTCTGATGAGACTAAGATAAACTTGTTTGGCTCAGATGGTGTCCAGCATGTGTGGCGACACCCTGGTGAGGAGTACCAAGAAAATTGTGTCTTGCCTACAGTCAAGCATGGTGGTGGTAGCATCATGGTCTGGGGCTGCATGAGTGCTGCTGGTACTGGGGAGCTGCGGTTCATTGAGGGAAACATGGATTCCAACATGTACTGTGACATTCTGAAGCAGAACATGATGCCCTCCCTTCAGAAACTGGGCCAAACGGCAGGTTTCCAACATAATAATGAAGCTGAAGGTGAAGGTGATGGAGTGGCCAAGTCTGTCTCCAGACCTGAACCCTATTGAGCACATGTGGGGCATCCTCAAGCAGAAGGTGGAGAAGCACCATGTGTCTAACATCCAGCAGCTCCGTGATGTCATTATGGAGGAGTGGAAGAGGATGCCAGCAACAACCTGTGCAGCTCTGGTGAACTCCATGCCCAGGAGGATTAAGGCAGTGCTAGATAACAATGGTGCCCCTACAAAATGTTGACACTTTGGACACAGTTTTGACATGTTCACTTAGGGTGTACTCATTTTTGTTGCCAGTTATTTGGACAACAATGGCTATATGTTGAGTTATTTTTAGAGGACAGTAAATTTGTACTTCTATACAAGCTGCACATTGACTACTCTAATATATATCCCAGTTTCATTTGTGCAGTATTGTCCCTTGAGAAGATATACTAAAATTGTTGCTGAAATGTGAGGGGTGTACTCACTTTTGTGAGATACTGTGTATATATACACACACACAGTTCTGTCTGGTCCGTGGAGATCCTGCGCCAGCCAAGCAGTTACCATTTAGAAAAATGGTAATGCTATCACATAGCTTTCACAACTTATTTCCAGTAATCTAGTTTGTGTTGCAATTGTTTTACTGCAGAAGGTAAAGAAGGAGATCTTAAAAGGAGGGGGTTGAGAAAGAAAAAAAAAAGATAGGAAGAAATCTGAGGGAGGTAAAGGCAAGCAGCCAAAGGAAACAAGAGTGAGTCAGTCCCCCAGTACATCAGAACCTGAAGCCATTTCTTAATCTTTCCGTCCCGCGCTCCCCCCTGTTGCTTGTGTGCCTGCTGTGTGTATGCAAGTGTTGAGGGCCGATGTTGTCAGCTGTCAGTTACAATATTGACAATGATCAGGCCCAGCTCTGGACGCTGAGCTCATAAAACCGGTCTCAGGAGGTGTGAGCGTGTCAGTGTGTGTACCTGAAGGTGTGAGGGTATCTCCTGGGTGATTTTCACTAGCTTAACCTGCAGTAGGGCTGTAATTAACTGGGGCTAATTATTGGCAGGCAGGGGTTAGGATGCTTGTGAGAGATCCCTGTGCTGCCTGTGCAGATAATCACAGCTTAGGGGCCTGTCAGAGGGTAAACTCTATGTGTGTGTGTGAATGTGGAAATGCTAGGAAAGCAGCATTGATGGATTCAGGTAAGCGAATAGCCCCACCTAGCGAGATTCAACATTTTAATTTGGCTGTTCTACAAGCATCCTTTTCACGTCCAGGAAGCTAAACAGATGTTATGGCTGCATTTTACTATGAAAGTTGACCACTAATGTGCTAACAAACATAAGTATCTCAGTCCTTTTTTTCTGAATGACTGTAATGAAATTGACAGCAAACAGCAGCTGATTGACAGCAACAGAGATTTCATCTCTTAACCATCATTTCCCCATTTCCTGTAATTCGAACAGACGCATAGCATATTCAATTAGCAACTGAACCCCAGCCAGCAATCTATATCAGATGGAGGAGAGGTGAGAAAGAAAGGTGGAGGGAGGGGAGAACACATGGGAAATCACTGCGCACCGCAAACGTCTGTACCGTGATCCACAGAGGAGCTGCTGAGATACTGAAGGTCAATAGAGAGGGGTCAAACAGGACAAAGATACTTGGATGTGTCATTTCCTCTCACAATACCATTGTTCATTTTTTTTTCAGACTTTCTCTTTTTAATACTGAATTTGTTAAAGGAATAGTTTATAGGCTGTAAATCAGGCCAAAAATCTTAGCAAAATTTGTGGCGTATTTCAGCCTTAAAGGTATAGTTCACCCAAAAATTAAAATTTGCTGTAACTTTACTTTCTTCTCTGCAGTGAATGGGTGCCGTCAGAATAAGACAGTTGATAAAAACATCACAATAATCCATAAGTAATCCACATGACTCCAGTCTATCAGTACCGTCCTGTGAAGTGAAAGCTGTGTAGCTGCTTGTAAAAAACAAATCCATTATAGGCGCTTCAACTTTAAATCATTGCTTTTGTGTACATCCTTGTTGTCTTCTCACATTAAAATCCATCAACATATTTGTTTAGAACTGTTTTGGACTGTTTTTTGCTTGTAAATGGTGCTTGATCTATGCGTATTTTTCTCCTGATGACTTTTTCACTAGAGAAAACAAAATTATGTATAAAGGACTTGTATTTCACCTGGAAGCAATAGTTAATTGATGGACTGTGTGGATTACTTGTGGATTATTGTGATGTTTTTGTCAGTGTTTGGACTCTCATTCTGACGGCACCCATTTGCAGAGGATCCATTGGTGAGCAAGTTAAGTAATGCTACATTTTTCCAAATCGGTTCCAGCGAAAACACAAACTCATCTACATCTTGGATGGTCTGATGATGAGTAAATTTTCAGCAAATTATTCCTTTAAGGCTGGAATACACCACAACTTTTGCTCAGATTTTTGCCCCAGTTTACAATCTTAAGGAGTCAAAACTAGTTGCCAAAAATCAGAGCCAGTCTGCAGATATTGGGCACAGAATATTGTGTAGTGTACGATGGGCACAGACTTTGATTTTATTGGCTTCAAACTAAGAATCCATCCAGTTTTTTTATATTTTGAGTCAATTTTAAAACACATATCATGCGTTTCCCTGCAACGAGACACGTCTCTGCATGAGTTTGTTGCATTTGGAACAGCTAGAAGCTCTGGTAGTATTTGATACTCAGTCTTTGTGTGTTTGATGCAGAGGTTTTTTTTTCTGTTACCATTTATAAAGTCAGAAAATGTTTTAAAATCTGTTTTTGAGAGTTGTGTAGTATATTTCACCCTTGTTATTCTAGTTTCATTTTTATATATGAGCAGAATATTTGTCGTTTGCAACCATGACTGTTTTTCTTTACTGCAATAATGAGATTTAATGTGAGATACAGCAGTATAAATCTATATAAAGAAATGTTTTGTAGTACAAGATGCATATATCCGCAGTGAAGCTTCGTACATTGTGCATGTATTAATTAAGAGTTATTATGTAGTGTGTTATGTATTCATCACATTTTATATGTACCAATTACAGCAGGAACTGCAGGTTATTTTCATATCTACATCAATTACATTAACAAACACGCCGACAGTAGATTATTTATGTGTGCATGTGCGACTGTTTGTGTGTGCGACCATAAACATCATGATAATGATAACCTCATCAGTGTCTGTGATTACAGTAATGATGTTAGTACACAAATGCACTGGTCTCTCATTAGGAGAATCTGTCCACAAGGCAGAGCAGGGGGGCTTGTGTCTAAAACCTAATATATCAAATCCACACACACAGAATGCAGTTTATGCTGGCTGAATTAAGTGCATGTGCTGGTTGTGTACTTTACAAAAAAAAACAACAACAAGAGACCATATACTTTAGGTCATGTGGTATCCTGTCAAAACAACAATGAAAGAAAAAATTATTATGGTATTGACATGCTTTGTAGCACAAGTTTCTTAAAAGCAACCTTTTTGCTTTTTTAAGTTCTTAACATCTTTACTCATTACTGTTTACATTTTTATACATTTTATACATACATTTTTATTGATTCTTACTCTGCATTACTACTGCAGTTTAACCCAATTGTGCAAGTAATAATTAAAAGTAAAAGTGTTCATTTCTGCATAATTCTTGCTTGAATAACTATATTGTCTCCACCAGGTTAGAAACAAGGGGCCGTTTCCATTCAGTCTTTAAGGACATAAGCCACTGTTAAGAAGTTCCCTTTTTTTAAATGTTTCTTGTTAGTTGAAGAAGAATTGTTGAATAAAGGTGTTATTTTTGTTTTCTTTGCACACAAAAAGTATTCTCGTAGCTTCATAAAATTACAGTTGAAACACTGATGTCACATGGACTATTTTAATGATGTCCTTACCACGTTTCTGGGCCTTGAACATGGTAGTACCTTTGCTGTCTATCCAGGGTGAGAAAGCTCTCAGATTTCATCAAAAAATATCAGAATTTTTGTTCCGAAGATGAGCGAAGGTCTTACGGGTTTGAAACAACATGAGGGTGAGTAATTAATAAAAAAAAATCATTTTTGGGTGAACGATCACTTTAACTGTTCTTTTCTTACTGCTTTTCTCCTACAGTTTACATCTGACTCTTTATGTATCAGATCAAAAACAGTAGTTTCTTGATGGAGAGAGAGAATTTTACTAACAAAATAATCTAGATTTAACAACACTTGTGTTTTTTTAGACAGCTTTTCTATGTTCAGCATACTATGTTGTCATCTTTCTGCATTTATAAAACTAATTTCTTCTCTTGACAGGTCTGGAAAGAGGCCTGTGGTTGCACCAGCAGAAAGGAAATATAAGGAACCATGTATTTGACATATTTGACATATAATGCATCTTGACACACATGGCATGGAGATGTGATTGATCAGTGTGTACCTGTAGACAGACTAATCACCCAGACAAAGCATTTTGTCAAACAACACATCGACAAGCGGCAGTCAGCAAACATACCCTGGATTTAAAAACATTTCAAGTGTTCTGCAAAAAAAAAAAATCACAATTAGATATGTTAGAGAAGACCATGGAGACTCTCTATATTTCCCTCCAATCATCCCTTGTCATCCATCCTGAGGGCAACCGGAATGACTGACAGCTCCTGCCGCGATCCGCACGTCAGTTAGCGATATGGCCTCCCGGGGTAACCATGGTAAACGACCGAGATTGATGCTAAACTGGGTAGTTTGATTGAGTTAGCGCTAATTCATGTTTAATGACGCTATTGATTGGAACACGCGGGTGTTTGTGTTCTAACAGCCTCTGTCAAACCAATCAGATTAGCTGAGTACACCTGTATAACCGCGGAAACAAATAGCGCAAAGCAAACAGATTGACGGGACGAGCTTGCGAGAGAAACGCCGCGATCGCTCGAGGATCAAATAGCAATCAAGCGGCAGTCAGACAAAGCGGAGATTTCTGTGACTAGACTCCAAATGAGCGCCAGAGAGACAAAGGGAGAAACAGAAAGCTCACAAGTGCTCGCCCTCGATCTCTATTTGCTCAAACTAAGAATTGAAGATCACTCTTTGCTGTGTGCGCACACACATAGAGCTCAATCTATCACCACAACACAGCCCCGTGGGAGAGGGAACATAACGCATCCGACCATTCCCAGATTAATGGGTTAACACGGCACGTGCCCATAATGTGCTCCCGGGGACGCGGAGATTAGGCCGCGGCAGACAGTCCCTTCTTCAGAGGGCAACATAGACGCCTATCGATCCTTCCGGATGTGTGCGTGTCTGTTCAGTGTACTAGACTCAAAGCGAGGGAAAGAGTGATGGGTATGTCACCAGTGCTTGCTCTGCTGACAGTACGTAAGGACTGTTGACAAGTTAAGATGAAGCCTCACACACAAGCTCTCTCAGGAATAATAGGGCCCTTTTTCTTTCTGTCAGTAACCATGAAGTGTTTCAGGGTGTGTGTTCGCACTCAAATAGTATCTGTAAAATATATGTAATATGGGAATAAAAGCGAGCCCTGGAGGTGAAACTGGCCTGGTTTAACACAGCTGACCAGGCCAATTTCAGCAGGCGTTCACACATGGTGGGATGTGAAGCTTGTTATTGTGAAGTTTGCATGTTTCGCTGAGTACACGGAACGTTAGAGGTTGAACACGTGCTCCTTTAAAAGCAATAATAATAATTTGCTTGATTTATTTTTTTTATTTTTTTTTATTATTTTTGATTGTTTGTTTAGGATCACTTATACATCTTGATGCAGTTTTTCAACTGCAAAATGTTTTTTTATTTTAGTTTTTAAGTTCAACCAACAAGCAAAGTGATCTGAAATCAGCAAAGAAGACTGATGCATTTTTTACTGTACACAGAAACCTACCTCTTCCAGCAATGCACTGCAAAACAAATAATTATGGTTACTTTATCTTTTATTTCTACAGATTTTTAAACATTTATTTTTCTTAACATTTAAAATGTACTATTTTTTTGGCCTCATGACGATATCAGTATAGTTTAAAGTTGGCAAGTAATGAAAATTCACTGTTTTCTAAATGTCATATATGCCAGCCAAACTCCTCCGGTCATTTATGAAATTTTTACATTTATTAAACCGTGCCCTTTTCTTACTAACAACTGCAGGCTTCCATTCAGTTCTGCCTCTTGGTTCAACTGAACCAAGTTCAAGTCAACCAAGTCAAGTTTTGTCCTTTATGATAATCCTGTTCAGTTAGATGTACATCACAAAGCAGAAGAAAAGATGCTTCTATTGCATTTCAACTTTAAGATTGCAAGCATTTCGCTCTTCTTGACATGTATTCTAATACACACATAATACAGAATTTAAACTGTTCAGATAAAGGGAAATCTGCGTACAATTCTTTTTAATACCTTCTTACTTGATCTTCAATGATGGCAAATTTTATGTTGGAAGCTTGACATTTTAGTAACATTTACATTGAATAATTACATAAATGAATTCAAATTAAAAAAGCCATGCAAATATTTTGCCATCACTTTTTAAAGTAGGCAAACACCTGTTTTGTGAAAATCAGACACCATTTGATATCAGCACTGCATGTTGACATTTAGTTTATGTACGTTAAAATGCAAGACATGCCTTAAAAATGGTCTTTATTGAAAATTTTAAATGAATATTATGTTAGTTTGCAGATACTGTTTTGTTTTTAAAACTCTGTGGTCAAGCAGGTTCCATTGTAACATTAGAATACTTGTCTCTCTCTACCAACATCTTTCTCTCTTCCTTTCCCTCCATCAGTTCGTCTCCTCTCTGCGTTTATGAATGAGACCTGCGGCCATTGTCTCTTGTGTCAATCACACACGCTTAACGCACATACCCAGGAGACACACAATTGACATTTGGCGGATTGCTCTGTGTGTGAGTGTGAGAGTGTATGTGTGTGTTTTAGGTTATTAAGATAAGGCAGGTATGCCGTAGGTTCTTCATTAACATGTTAGGGGATCTCATCATCCTTTCTCCTCTAGCACTGTGGCCGTAATTGGGTAAGGCTATTAGACACAGAGTGATCGCGCCTGTGTGATGGCAGGAGGGGGGATGGTGGCGTGGCCAATGGGGGAGGATGGAATCTTATAACTACATGACACAGTATGTGTGTATGAGAGCATGTCTATATCGGTGTGTATATGCGTGCTGATGGGATAGGGCTATTAAAGCCGATGTCGGTTTAGGTAGATTTTAATAGTCCTGCTAAGCAGCGGGTAATTGGCCGTATCCTGAGAAAATAGGAGAGATTGATTTAGAGGTGCCTGCGTTCAAGTGGACACCTTGGAGGGATGAATTTTAAGCTGTAGATTTCGGCTATATAGTGCCACTTGGCATCAATATGAATGTGAGAAAGGGATATATGAGTATACTGTAAATACTTCCTATAATACTGACCATGTGATTCTTAATATAATATAATATAATAACAATCATTTTAATTATATTATATTATATTATGGGAATGTTACCCGCTCCTGTAGATGTGGTAATGAGCAATGTTAACCTATGGATCTATTACTTGTTTTAATCTATAAAAATGACCTTTGTTGATGTAACCTGTTTTTTTTTTAAATATCAGTCATTTTTTCTGAGGTCTTTTAGGTAGTGAGAACCACTCTTCTGTTTTTAGGTTCTCTCTCATAAATTTTTCCAGTGTTATTCATTTTTAGCTCTTCATGGATCTGCTGATGGTCTCTTATGTACCGCAGCTGTGAGCATCCTCTCGATGGCTCTTTAGAGAAGAGAGCATGTAGTTAGTATCTGAGATGTGTCTCTGGCTAGTGCTATTAGCTTTTGATTAACAGTTTCCAGAGCTTCTGTTTTGAATGTTACATTGTGTTTCTTTTTTTTTATCCATGGCACTATCCTTGATCTTTACTCTGTTTTGTAACTCAACAAGCCTTGTGATCTCCCTCCATGTGGTCTTCATTTTAGACGTTCTCTTTCCAAGAACAGATGATTTGTCAATTTAACTTGAAGGATCAGCACTACTGAGACATCAGTTTATTGTTTTCTGTTAGTGTGGCGGTTGCAATTGTAATTGGTGGCAAATTGCTACTGATTTTGGTGATAATCTTGAATCACATTCCACCAAATTACTCAGATATTGGCTAGAAAAAGTCATCCCTTAAAACTGTGAGTGATGTGTGACAGAGGGGCTTGTTAAAACTGGAGGAATGAATGGTGCAAATTATATAGGGAAATACAAGCAAATCTGTTTCAGTATGACCAAAATTGAAGCTTAATCTCACAATGATTAGTGCACTGTGACAAAAATGTCACAATAGTATATAATAGTATGACATTTAAAAGGGCAATTTGAGTGTACACTATTGGAAATAGTTTTAACATTTTATAAACATAATAATTCCCCATACTGCTGTAAACTCCAAAAGATGAAGATTCATGATACAGTATTTTACCACATCATTGTCAGTCCTCTGTGGTGTGTGTGTCATGTGTTCCCCTCTCTTGTTTCCTTATTTGGTTTGTTTCCTGTCCTTGTTTCATGTGATTATTAGTTAAGTCTGTTCAGCTGTGTTTGTGTGATTTAGCATGTGTATTTTAGTTCCTGCCTGTTCAGTTTTGTGTCGTCTGGTCTACTCGTTACTCCCCGGTGTTCCTGTCTGCGTCAGCCCTGCCTTGTCTTGCCCTGCCTTGATGTCGTCATTAAAGACTATTATTCGAGTTTAATCCTCGTCTGCGTGTTCCTAGTTCCTCCCTGCTGTGTGCACCGTGACACATATAAAGCCTATGCCACATCTTTTCTGTTTAGAAATGAAACACTGCCATCTTGTGGTTGACATGAGGTTTACATTCTCACCCACTGTCACTGTACAAAAGCTTTTGGTTTAAAAAGATTAAACAAAAAAAATCTGCCATTGTATATTTAAAACTTAAATTTTACAGAATGGATTACCAGAATTTTACCAAACAAACTCAATGGCAATGTTCCAAGAAGATTAGGGGGCTGTATATTTCATAGTTTCTGTACTTGTAGGCCTATATGTCATTACATTTTATAATATTATATACAAACTTACTACAATCTGTTTGCTAAAACACAAAAAATCCTATAAACGTTAACTAAACAACATATAGTGCAACATAACTGAAAACTAAAATGCTTTAAAAATGTGATTTTTGGAAATTATTCAGTAAATAGGCTAACCCTTTGCCGTAAATTACAAGGTGCTTTATACTTCATAAAACCACACAGTAACAATATTTTATCGTATAAATGTAGTTATTGCCTTGTTGAAAGTACCTTTTTAAACTGTGAATGATGAGTTTATTCATATAGCCTATTTTACTAGAAAACCATTTTACAATATTTTACAGTAAATATTTAAAAAATCTAACGTATGTTATAACGTTTATAACTTACGTTTAACCAGTTAGAATGTTTTATTGTAGCATTTTTACATTCTTTTCCCTTCAAACATTTACATTTTATACAGTGTGTCTGAGACTTTTCACACGTAGTGCGATGCTATTGGAACGCAATACTGGCAATCTCTATCGATTGACGTGCAAGGCGAAGAAAACACGGCCAGAGAGGGGAGACGTAATGTGAAATCAGTGTGCGACCGTCCTGTAGATTAAAAAAAATGTACAATAATGTAATAATAAATGAAAGAAATGCTATTGCTAAATAGTTTATACAGTTGATATTATCACTGAGCCCCGTGTCATTATCAAGCAACATCACTATCGGTTACAAATCTCACCATAAGCGGATTGGTTTAGCCCTATTCATTAACGGCACCCGAGCCTCTCGCCTCTCAGCACCCCCTCCCCCGCGGACCAACCGAAACGTTTTATCATGAAAGCGATTTAATTAGCTACATTTTATTATTTGTTATCAGTCCAAGCATCAGTACTGGAATGCGACGACTAGTAAATCAGACCCGAGTCTCTTCGCGTCTACAATAACCATTATCGTATCATTAGGTCCAACGCATCCAGTCATGTTTCTTCTGCATCAGCTGCTGCAGATCTTTGTGCTGCTGGATGCGACGTTGTGGCTGGCGGTTTCTGCCAGCCCTACCGATGATAATGTACTGCGGGCCGGCCATGGAGAACACGGAGAACCGGGGCATGAAGAACCCCACAAGGATTCCTACAGCACATTCGCCTCCGAGTTCCTCGAATCCAGATACCTCTCAGACGAAGGTACGATGGAGTAAAACGGTAACGCGTTATTTGAAGTCATGAATGATGTTTTTGTGTTGTTCTCAATACATGAGTGCAATTTATTAAAGCACTGAATACAGGGACTGGACAGCGTTTGATGCCCTCCCTCGACCACAGGCTTATTAATTAGGTTAATAGTATTGTCTGTGATAGTGATAACTATTAGCAATACTTTTATAAGAGATTGGTTTTGATTCGCTAATATGATCATTTCTATTCATATGGTAGGCCTACAACATCAGCACCTTGGTCAGCACCCCACAAGCCTCTGAATCTCACATCCAGTTGCCCTCGGCTTTCCCTATTTTGTAATCTACTTTTTTTGAGAAACTGCAGATACCCAGACAGTGATTCAAAAAGTCGCAATACATCAAATAGAATAGAAACTCTTATTGCCACGTGACTGGCCCAGCGTTGTAGTTACAGCTCTGGACATGATGGCACAGTGTTCAAAAGCATAAATGTTTGAATATACAATATCATGTATAATGTACAAAACAATACAACATACACTACCATTCAAAGGTTTGGGGTTGGTAAGATTTTAATGTTTTTAAAAGGAGTCTTATGCTTACCAAGGCTGCATTTATTTGATCAAAATACAGCCATTGATGAAATTTCAAAAGAACATTTATTTGAAATAGAACTAATATTATAAATGTCTTTAATGCCACTTTTGATAAAAAAATGTGTCCCCTTGCTAAATTAAAATATTATTTTCTTTAAAAAAAACAAAAAAAAAACTTACTGATCCCAAACTTTTGAATAGTGTATTCAAAAGGGAGTCAGTGGTCTCTAGGGGGTTTCTGGGTGTAATAAAGGGTTCTAATAATATTTTTCCTCAAACCATTGTGTGTGTGTTTGTGAAAAAAATTGTTACACAACATACCATGTTATGCCAACTTTACCCAAATCTTAGGTTAATTAACTGAAGTTCAACTAAATCATTGTCTATCCCACATTACAAAGTATTAAGTAAAATTCAAATGTAATGAACAAATATATTACATCAATAATGATTATTTTAGTAGTAGGACTAGCTGAAACCAGTTCATTAATGTGTCTAATGTCTCGTATAGGTTACCCCTTCCCAACTGCACCCCCTGTAGACCCATTTGCCCGCATCAAAGTGAGTGACTGTGGAATAACCAAAGGATGCATCAGGTGAGTGCATGGAATAAAGGTTAAATTTAATCTATAAAAAATGTACTATTGTGCTGTCAAACTGTGCATTGCATGCCATAATGCAGAATCAAGCTGCAGTCTGCCATGCTGTCCAGTACACTCAAGTGTTATTAATGTCAATCACACCAGTCAAGCTGCTATTCATTGTCGTTCAGTGAAATGTTCTGCAGCATGAAATATACATGCACATCATGTAGGATCTTATTCATATAGGGGTAAGTTCACTCAAAAATAAAAAGTCATAACTTTGTCTTTCTTCTGTTGCTGTAGATATGGAAAACCAGGCTGTGACGCAGAGACCTGTGACTACTTCCTGAGTTTCAGGCGCATTGGCACAGATGTGGAATTCGAGATGAGTGCAGACACTGATGGATGGGTTGCTGTCGGTTTCTCCTCTGACAAAAAAATGGTAAGGAGAGAGGGATTACATATATATATATATATATATATATATATATGTACACACACACAAACACACACACACACACATATATATATATACAGTGCCTTGCAGAAGTATTCAAACCCCTTCATTTTTTTCATGTTTTATGTTGCAGCTTTTATGTTAAACTGCATTAAATTACTTTTTTTTCCACATCAATCTACACTCCAAACACCATAATGGCAAAGCAAAAACAGAACTGTCACAACTTTGTAAATTTATAAAAAATACAAAATCTGAAATATGCTGCATATAAGTATTCAAACCCTTAACTCAGTACTTAGCTGAAGCACCTTTATAGCCTCAAGTCTTTTTTGTTTGATGCAACAAGCTTTGCTCATCAGCATTTGGCAATTATCTGCCATTCTTCACCTCACCTGTTCACTTCTCAAGCTCTGTCGGGTTGGATGGGAGCAGATGCACATTTTCAGGTTTCTCCAGAAATATTTGATTGGGTTGAAGGCCAGGCTGTGGCTGGGCCACTCAAGGACATTCACAGAGTTGTCTATAAGCCACTCTTGCTGTGTGCTTAGGGTCATTGTCCTGCTGGAAGGTAAACCTTCTGCCCAGAGGTTCTGAATGCTCTGGACTGGGTTTTCATTAAGGCTATCTATATTTTGGTGCATTGAGCTTGTCTTCTACTCTGATGAGTCCCAGTCCCTGGCGCTGAAAAACAGCCCCGCAGCATGAAGCTGCTACCAGCACACTTTAACGTTACTTTTTGGATGGTTCTCTGCAGGTGATGAGCAGAGCTGGTTTCCTTCAAACATGATGCTTGGTATTGAGGTTCATCAGACCAGAGAATATTGTTTCTCACAGTCTGAGGGTCCTTTAGGTGCTTTTTTGCAAGTTCCAGGTGGGTTTTTGTGTGTCTTCACTGAGGAGAAGGTTGAGTCTGGCCACACTGACATAAAGCCCAGATTGGTGGAGTGTTGCAGTGTTGCAGTGATGTTTGTCCTTCTGTAGGTTTCTCCCATCTGCATATATGATCATGGAGCTCAACTAGAGTGACCATCAGCTTCTTGGTCACCAGTCTAGACAAAGCCCTTGCTCAGTTTGGCCAGGAGGCCAGCTCTAGGAAGAGTTCTAGTTGTTTCAAACATCTTCCATTATGGATAATGAAGGCTACATGATTCTGTGAACCTTCAATGCAGCAGAATTTTTTCTGAACTCTTCCCCAGATGTGTGGCTTGACGCAAACCTGTTTCTGAGCTCTACAGGCAGTTCTTTTGACCTCAGGGCTTGGTTTTTGCTCTGATTTGCATTTTCAGCTGTTAGACCTTTTATTAAGATGTGTGTGCCGTTAACTTCACTCATCTACAACATCTACAAGTAACATCTACAAGCAATATGAATGCTCCTGAGCTAAATTTGTCTCAGATAAGGGTTTGAATACTTATGCAATGGAATCATTTATGTTTTTTATGTATAATAAATATGCAAAGATGTTAAAAACCTGTTATTTGCTTTGTCATTATGGTGTGTGGAGTGTAGATTGTTGTGGGAAAAAAAGTTATTTAAAGCGGTTTAACGTAAGGCTGCAACATAACAAAACGTAAAAAGGAAGGGGTTTGAATACTTCTGCAAGGCACTGTATATGGTGTGAATGCCTGCTAACAAATACACAATAATATTGTTGCTGTAGGGAGGTGATGATGTCATGGGCTGTGTTCATGATGATAACGGACGTGTACGGATACATCATTTCTACAATGTTGGCCAGTGGGCCAAAGAGATCAAGCGCAACCCGGCGCGGGACGAGGAGGGCATCTTTGAAAACAACCGCGTCACTTGCCGTTTCAAACGGCCTCTTCACGTGGCGCGGGAGGAGACGCTGGTGGACCTGCACCTCAGCTGGTACTATCTGTTTGCTTGGGGACCTGCCATACAAGGTAAAGACATTCAGCATGATTTTTAATGAATAGTTCACAGAAAATTTGCTGAAAATGTACTCACCCTCAGGCCATCCAAAATGTAGATGAGTTTGTTTCTTCATCATAACAGATTTGGAGAAATTTAGCGTTACATCACTTGCTTACTAATGGATGCAGTGATAGGTGACGTCAGAACGAGAGTATAAACAGCTGATGAAAACATCACAATAATCCACATGATTCTACTCCATCAAGTAATGTCTTGTCAAGCATAAGCTGTGTGTTTGTAATAAACAAATCCATCAAGATGTTTTCTAACTTTAAACCATTGCTTCTGGCTAAAATAAGAGTCCTCTATCCATACTATTGCTTACACCAGTGAAAAAGTTTGAATCAGGAGAGAAATATGCACACATTTTACAAGCAAGCAAAAAAAAAAAAAAACCTTCTAAACAAATATTCAGTGGATTTTGATGTGAGAGGACAGCACAGGATAGACTTTTCTCACTGGATGAAGCGTTATTATTGATTATGGACTGGTATTTTAGTCAGAAATGACGGTTTAAAGTTAAAATGCCTTGATGGATTTGTTACTTATAAACAAGCAGCTTTTCACTTCACAAGACGTTAATTGATGGACTGGAGTCGTGTGGAGTATTGTGATGTTTTTGTCAGCTGTTTGAACTGACGGCACCCATTCACTGCAGAGGTTCCACTGGTGAGCAAGTTAATGTAATGTAATGCTGTATGATGAAATGATGTAATTTCTCCAAATCTAAATCTACATCCTGGATTGAGTGAATTACCAGCAAATTTTCATTTTAAACTATTTGTTTAGGGCTGCAAATTTAATATTGCACTATTTATGGGAATTTTGTTCTGCTTTTCTTCTCAGGTTCCATCACAAGGCATGACATTGACTCCCCACCGGTGTCAGATCGCATGATCAGCATCTATAAATACGAGGACATTTTCATGCCTGCCACAGCCTATCAGACATTCTCCTCTCCCTTTTGCCTCCTCCTCATCGTTGCTCTTACCTTCTACTTGCTGATGGGCACACCATAACCAGCGAAGCTGTGTCACTGAAAGAAGAAAAATGAATACAACTAACCATGGAGCCACTATTAGCACAACTGTGTGCCAACTTTACAGTATTAGAAACAAGCAGCAATAAATTGCGATTCTACAATATCCTCAATCTATGTACACTAGGAAGGTATTTGGTCTGCGGATTCATATTCAGTTATATACAAGTAATGATTCTCACTCAGAAGAGTCAACCATACCGTTATTATATATGATAATATATTTTATTTTGATAAAAGAGTAGAGGAACCCCAAATAGTATGTTATGGTAGGTATAGCCTACAATAGTTGAAACAATCTGAGCCAAATTAATATTAATATTCAGTATACTGAAAGTGCAGTCACATTATCGAATTCATGTGAATCCATGAAAAATGTAAACCTGTTGCAAAATTTGTGTGGGCTAATCTTTCGCCTTCACGTAAAATTCCAAAACACATGGATTCCTATTGAAATGACTGGATTTTACCACAAAAAGTTGCTGAACAATGATAAATGTGACCGTATCTCTACAGTGGCCCATATCATGACACACTATGTCCCACTATAGAACTCTACGGAGAAGTAAATTGCCTCGTTCTCTTGAATGGAATATGTTTTGCCAAATCTCAGTAGAGGCGCTCTGCTGTTGTAGTTGCCTGCTATCCAGTGTTTTCTAGTATATTACAGCTCCGATTAACATTTAGTAAGGCTGTGGATTTCAGAGTGATGTAACTTAATGCCTTTGACTGACTACACAACTTACAGCAGTACATAATTTGCCCTACAGCACAAACACACATACAAAGTATTCATGAAAACATCACTGCCTTCCAGTTAGCCAGAATTGCCAGCTCAGTATTTGATGATGCATGCCAGCAAACCAGCCTCATCTGAGCCATTTAGATTAGGACCAGAACCAGTCCAAGAGAGAGTCATCTGGTTTTCATTCCAGTGAATCGAAGACTTTCTATACCAAGGACTTCATGCCACTGCAAATCTTACAAATGGTCCAAGAACTGATTGCTGCCTAGGTAGAAAGATTTGGATCACACCAGTTAGTGTATGATTGTTTTCTGTTTATTATTTGGCACTCTTTTAAAATGTTCTGTAATAACATTTGTATAGCAGACTGAAGAGTATCATGTAAAGATGTTTAGAAAGGTATTTAGTTTTAAATACATTGTTATATTCACCTTAAGGTTTATGAGGAAATGTACTTGGAGGAGAGATGCGATTCCTTGTTGATGTGTGCAGGCCAGAGATTATCATGTTATGTAGCATGAATGGAGACATTGTATGCCAGGGTCAAGGAATAATATGTTTGTTATATTTTAATATACTTTTGAAATTTTGACATTGACAGTATTAGAGAATATGCAATAATGAGTGTGCATAGTGAAGGACTGTGAGCCATTGGGATTTTAAACATTTGTCATACAAGCTCCTACATCATTAGCGGCTTACATACATTCTGACAAGTTTACTGTGAATTCTTGCTGTAATTGGAAAAAAAAGATGCCTGTTGGTCCTGAACACAACACATACTGCACTTTTTAATAAAGCTATGAAGGACAGCTGAAAATGTGTACTGTTGTCTTGTCATATTTGTCTGGATAAAATGAGAACATTTTGCCAGGCTCTGAACTTGATGTATTGTTGTTGCGACATGGAGCCTTGAAGAATAATACTGGGGATTTGATCATCCCGGTGATTCGAATCTTTTGATTGTGTTCGATAAATATTTGTTCACTAATTTATTCAGTCATCCTTTCTGTAGTTTAGATAGTTACGCCAGTAGATGGCGACAAGTGACTGTCTTTTTGGTGTGCTATGAGCCAGTCAGGAATCATTGATTCGTTCACTCACTCATTCACTCAAACCATTCATTACCACTAAATCTTGCAAAAACCAATACAAGTCAAATGAATTAAAAATTTGTGTACTACGGATTCAAAATTTGTGTACTAGAATACTACTATTTCTGCCATTTAAAGTTAATAATTAAACAACATACAATGCAACATACCTGAGAACTAAAATAAGATTTTAAATATATATATATATATATATATATATATATATATATATATATATATATATATATTTTAAATGTGATTTTTGTAAATAATTCTGGAAGTAACCCTTAATTTGCTGTAAATTATAAGGTGATTCATACTTCATAAAACCACACTGTAACAGTATTTTATTGTATAAATGTAGTTATTGCCTTGTGAGTTTATTCATATATTTTACTTGAAAACATTTTACAATATTTTACAGTAGAATTAGGATAGTATCACACAGTATCTTTTTTTTTTTCAACATTTCCCCTCCATTTTGTGACTTTTCAAACTACAAAATGATTCTATTCACATAGTTTAAATGCAGTTCCAAACCTGCTTGACTTACCTTCTTTTTCTGAACACAAAAGAACATTTTTTGAAGAGTGCTGTTAACCATTATATTATAGTAGATGTTTTGGTTACCATAGACTTCCACTGTGTTATAAACCAAAAATCAGACATTTCTTGAAATAACTGTTTTATGTTCCGTGGAAGAAAGAAGGTCATACAGATTTGGAACCGCATATGTCCCTGGACCACAAAACCAGTCTTAAGTAGCACAGGTATATTTGTAGCAATAGCCAAAAATACACTGTAAGGATCAAAATTATTGATGTCTCTTTTATGCCAAAAATCATTAGGATATTAAGTAAAGATCCTGTTCCATGAAGATATTTTGTAAATTTCCTACCGTAAATATATCAAAACTTCATTTTTAATTAGTAATATGCATTGCTAAAAACTTCATTTGGACAACTTTAAAGGTGATTTTCTCAGTATTTTGATTTTTTTTGTTCCCTCAGATTCCATATTTTCAAATAGTTGTATCTCAGCCAAATATTGTCCTATCCTAACAAACCATACATCAATGGAAACTTATTTATTCAGCTTTCAGATGATGTATAAATCTCAATTTCAAAAAAATTGACCCTTATGACTGGTTTTGTGGTCCAGGGTCATAGGCTATATGGCTAGTAAATGACGACAATTGGGCTATCCCTTAAAAAGTTAACGAACCTACAGCACCTACATTAAAAAAAAAATGCAAGGTGGGGCATGCTTACTTGTGTACGGAATTCGGAATAGCATACCGAATCTTACTATTTAAGTCATATCAAGAAAAGATTTTAGTATCTGGTAGGCTGAAAAAGCACTGTAACTTGACTACATTTCCCAGACTTCGTCCTACACGTTACGTCACTCTTTGCCCAGCCCGCAGTTCCTTATGTGGTGGATCCGCCGGACTGAAGCGGAGCGACGCCACCGACCATGGCAGACACAGAGGACCCGGGTCCAGGCGCAGCCACTGAGCCGAACACCCCGTGCACAACCCGGCCACACTACGTCTCGTTCAGCGAGACCGTTCAGCCAGCAGTCGGGATGGTGAGCCACCTACTGAGCCAGCAGTCGTCCCTGAAGTTCGACAAAAACATCAAACAGGCCTTCTACAACACGGGAGCGATGATCTTCGTGGCGATCTGTTGCGGAGCAGCCGTCTTGGTCTACTTCATCCTGGAGGCTTTTCTACGGCCGCTGCTTTGGGCAGTGCTGTGCGGCACTTTCCTGCACCCCTTCAAGTACTCGCTCGCCCGCCTCGGCCGCTCTTGGCTCAGCAGCCTGCAGGACAGCGGCACACCGATAGTGGTTGGGACTCTGTTGGTACCGGTGTGGTGCGTGAACTACGGGGTGGAAACTCTGGGCGGACTGGTCGTAGATCGGCTCAGTGTACTGCTGGCAGTTGGGGCCGGTGTACCCCTGCTTTATTTCCTGTATCTGTTCTGGAGCGTCATTGGCATGCAGGTGATCCTCAGCCACGTCTGTGCGGTCATCTGTCTCGGCCTGGATTGTTTCAGCGCGGCGTGGGTGAGTTCTGTCAGTGTATAATGACCCGTGAATGGGACAGAGACGCGCCTCCTGTCAGACGATGCACAGGAGGTAGTGGTTGTGGAATTTAGAACTTCACTCCTACATAGATAACAGAATAGTTAATGAATCTATGTGCATATAGTAATGAAACTTTTATAACATTCATAACTGTTTAAACTTATATTGTGTAACAATGCTTGCAAGTGTAATATAGAATGTAATATATATCTTATAGTGTTTAAATTTGTCAAGTGTCATGCTCCTAAATAATTTTCTGTCAGTGTGGTTCACTATCATGGGGTGTCAAATTCTGTCTTCCTTTCATCCATTAGAAAATCATATATTTACATTGCAAATCTGTCAACCTTTGTATGACTACATCTGGATTTGGACAACCATGTGCAAATATGTATGTACAGTGCCCTCCACTAATATTGGCACCCTTGGTAAATCTGAGCAAAGGTGGCTGTGAAAATAAATCTGCATTGTTTATCTTTTTGATCTTTCATTCAAAAAATTCACAAAATTCTAACATATCATTGAAGTAAAACAACTGAAAGTGGGGGGAAAATCTCGTGATAAAATAAGTGTTTTTCTCCAATGGATGTTGGCCACAATTGTTGGCACCACTGGAACTTCTTATGAGTAAAATATCTCTTAAGTATATTCCCATTCATATTTACATTTTTTTTTAGCATACCCGGGAGACTAGGAATGTGAAATTGTCCAGCTATGACTTCCTGTTCCAAAGGAAAACAAAGGCCAAATTCCCTTAATCATCCATCACAAGGAGTAAAACCAAACAATAAAGTTCTGATGTGCAGAACAAGATTGTTGAGCTTAGAAAGTTGCTGTAAGACAAAAGCTAAAGCATTGAAAATCCACATTTCCACATCAAGGCAATAATTAAGAGGTTCCAATCAACTAAAGATGTTACAAATCTGCCTGGAAGAGGACGTTTGTCTATATCATCCTAATGCACAGTGAGGAGGAGAGTTTGAGAGGCCAAAGACTCTCCAAGGATCACAGCTGGAGAATTGCAGAGATTAGCTGAGTCTGGGAATCAGAAAGCCTAAAAAAAAAATATAACAAACAGCCCCTACATCACCAATATTGTTCGGGAGGGTTTCAAGAAAAATTCTCCTCGCTCATGCAAAAACAAAATCCAGATATTCAGTTGTCAGACACGACTGGAACTTCAAATGACACTGGCTTCTATGGTCAGATGAAACTAAAAAGCTTTTTGGCAGCAAACCCACTAGATGGGTTTAGTAGAAACAGGGATAAAACGTACCCCATGCCCACGGTTAAATATACTGCTGGATCTTAAGTGTTGTTGGCCTGTTTTTCTACCGGAGGGCCTGGACTTCTTGTTCAGAAGCACGGCATCATGGATTCTCTCAAAAATCAACAGATATATAATCTAAAGCTGACTGCCTCTGTTAGAAATCTTATAGTGGGCCGTGGTTGGATCTTCCATCAGGACAATAATCCAAAACAAACATCAAAACAAAATTGGGTCACTGAGCACAAAATAAAGCTTATGCCATGGCTGTCCCAGTCCTCTGACCTGAACACTATAGAAAATGAGTGAGGTGAACTAAAGAGGAGAAGCACCAACATGGAGCTGTGAATCTGAAGGATCTGGAGAGATTCTGCATGAAGGAATGGTCTCTGATCTCTTATCAGGTGTTGCAATAATTGGGTGCCAATAATTGTGGCCAATATGAACTAGAGAAAGCATTTATTTCACAATGAGATTTTTCCCCCACTTTCAATTGTTTTACTTCAGTCATAGGTTAGAATTTTGTGAAATTTTTGAATGAAAGATCAAAAGGATAAACAATGCAGATTTATTTTCACAGCCACCTTTGCTCATATTTATCAAGGGTGCCAATATTAGTGGAGTGCACTGTATACAAAAGTATTCATGAATACAACTGGCCATGTGAAGTGTCAACATATCTAGGACCCATGCTCAATGAATGGGAATTGGAGCATGACATCTCAAGATGCTAAATATATGTCCTTTAGGCTACACACACAGACCAGATGATAGATCATAAGACATATTTTAAGTTCTTCTAAAGGTTACAAGAACTCTACAGGACTAAATTTCACCCTGACATTCAATTTAATTACCTCAGTATCTGACTTTTTTTCATTACCTCTAGCGCTTAGTTTAATTCCTACGTGTCATGTGATGTCTATTAATAGTCTAAATTGTTATTGGCCACAAAAGCCTCATCCAGCAGAACCTTGTGATCACCTAATAACAAGAAAAAAATTTAGGTGCTGATTTATTCAAGAAGCTGGCAGTGAAACTGGCTGTATTTTAAAGGAATGGGAAGGGGGGAAATGATAAACTAAACAGTGTATTTGATAATTATGACAAAATTTCTGACAGAATTCGTCATTTGGTAAATCAATTCCTTGATCCACTTAATTGAAGTGTCTGTTTATACACCCTCGCATTGCCTGTGAGAGCTGTGAACATGCTGAGGGTTTTTGTGATTATAAATAGATCGGTGGCAAATGTTTGGTGCAGGCACAGTGGTTACCAGAGATGCCCATATGTTCTCTGTCTTTCTCTTTCTCAGGTTGGCACTTTAGTTGTGGGCTATGTGTTGGCTGTGGCGTTTAAGTGGACGCCAGGCATGGAAGGTTACTTGCGTACACTGTCTGTGCCTGTATGGGCAGCACTTATTTTCTACCTGGGTAAGAACCGGTGAATGACTCTGTTTGGGTTTTGTATTTATTATTGACCTACAATCCTGTCAGTGAAGAAATGGTAAAAATTCTCTCTTTTTTTTCCAGTTTCTCTGACAGGGTCATGGCGTGTGCCTGTGTTTGTGGTGGTGGTGTTACTGCTAATAGTGGGCTCTCAGGAGAAGCCTGCTGTACCAGGGAAAGGTGAAAAGGCTGAGGCTCCAGCTCTCACATGGTTTACCTCTGTTCCTGATGTCCTCTGACCTTTACTCCTCTCTTCTCTCTGTATAGGTGAGCTCTCTGGTCAGGTGCTGTCCTTTGCTGCTAATACAATCTTAATGGCAATCTCCTGCAGTAATGTCAGCCATGCTGAAAAGATACAAGAAGAGAAGAGCGCCAAAGAACAATCCAAAGGTGACAAAAAAGATAACAGACCACTTTTGCTGAGTTAATTCAAAGTCATGTAGATGTTAAAAATTATTTGCAGAGCTCTTTACATTTTTGAGGGAAAATCTGTGGGTTTCTGCAGAAATTATTTAAATCTGCAAGATTCTGTGTGGGTCAGGTTCTGACTGACTTTCAGGAGCGTGTGTAATTTAATAAGCATATATTCTATTTTGCTGCATGTTTCAGAGTGAAGCGCTGCACTATTTTCTTTTACAAGTAAGAAGCTCATTATACTGTGTTTTTAGTGTCTCAGAGCTGTTTTGTTCACAGTGAATGCAGCGATCTCTGCATTTGCTGTGAGTTAAAGGAATAGGTGACCCAAAAATGACAATTTTGTCATCATTTACTCACCCTCATGTTGTTCCAAACCTGTATGAGTTTCTTTAGCATGTTGAACACAAAAAGTTATTTTGAAGAATTTTGAAGAGCCAAACAGTTGTTGGTCCCAGTTGACTCCCATAGTAGGGACAGAAAAACTATATAAGTCAATGGGGACCATCAACTATTTGATTACTAGCATTCTTCAGAATATCTAAAACATAAGAAATATCTTAAACATAAGAAAGAAACTCATAAAGGTTTGGAACGACACAAGGGTAAGTAAATGATGACAAAAATGTTCATTTTTGGGTGAACTATCCCTTTAAATGTGATTTTGGGAGCACAGTGTTCTCCAGTTAAATTTTATTTTTACATTTCCAACATTTCTGTGGACGTATGATTACAGCATGTTACTAGATTTGTACTGAGAAGCCTTTGTAAACCTGTTGTCATAAAAACATAAAAGGCTTCCTTGCAGTTTTCCGCCAGCTCGTTATTGTAGTTTTACTGTAGCGTAAAATAAAATAATTAATATACAATTTTTTTTTATTTTTTACAGTGGTTATATTACAATAGTATAGTGATATATTTCTGTCTCATTATTATTATTGTCATTATTATTATAGAATTCCACTCAGAGCTATCAGACCTGAGGAACATTGGACAGTTTCAGTTACTGATCAGATATGGATCAAATGTTATGCAATTTTTTTCTTGTGGTATCGAAAATTGTATCAAATGGCAATATTTTTCAAGGTATTGAGGTACTGAGGTTAGAAATTCCAGTATGGTAACAACAATTCTATCACCATTAGTAAAGATTTCTCCTTTCCCTCACAGACTCGATGGACCCCCCGAAGAGACTCTTTAGCATTCCCTCATCTCGGCGGCGTATCAGACTAGAGTTCAGGGGTATCCAGCCCAAAGAGAAGGCCAGTGATATTTACTTTGTGCTGCTTGCGTGGGCTATAGTGCTGGTGCAGATCTGGCTCAACCTCTGGATCTTACAGTTACTGCCCATCCCTGTTGCCGGTAAATTTTGTGTTCATGGTCCTAAGGTCACAAGTTTGGGATAGTATGCATGTTTTCATGAGTGGGTGTTATATTTTCCAGTTTGGCTCCTGAAGAAGATGGTTGTCCATTTTGGGATGAAGGACTTCACTGGGCAAACTCTAGTGAAATGGTGGGCTGCTTCTGAAAAGTTTGTCAAAGACAGACAGGATGCTCTACTGCCTGGACCGATCAAAGGCCTAGCTCAGTTCTTGCTTCGGGTCGACACTAAGGTAATACCTTATATAGATACACACATACACAAAAAAGCACTCGCCTGTCTGCTGACCCACTGTCCTTCACAACACTTGCCTGCTGGTAGTTGTCGCCACATGCGCACATTTATTTTTGGAGGTGACAGAGATCTGTGATTACAAAGAGGAACTGAATGTGGTTGTGGCTTGCTAATTCTCTTTTTTTTCCTCACACAACTAAGACAAGAAGTATTCATAACTGACAGAATAAAAGCTATGAAGGTCAGATGTGGATGTTTCTGTTTGTATCATTACTTGCAGAGGCATTTGGGAACAAAATGAAATATTCAACAGAATCTGTTTTCAATGTGAGTGAGTAATTCTATGAGAAAATGCTATTAACCTAATAGTTGGAACATATTTCCTGTCTCTCAAATCAGCTCAAGTACTCAGATCAAATCAGAAGTGACTATTTTTAGTCTGTGCACAGTGATGTTGCATTTCTAATTTGGTAGGTTTTGTTTTTTCAACTCGAGCCCAAAAATGTGCCCACAGCTTCACAATGTGACTTTTATTTTAATGGGTTTGATCTTTTGGACTGTCTAGAGAATGAAAGCCCACTGTTGCAGTCAGTCTAGATGAAATCCTACACCTCTAAGAAAGCATTTGCCCACTCCTCACTGACCCCATAGTAACCCAGTAGAGTAACCTAGTTTTGCCTTCTCTCATTCTTTAGCATGCAGAGTCACACATGCTCTTATGAGCAAATGTACTGAAAACATGCAGGGTCCAAAATGACCACTCACCAAGAAGCAAATGAGAGTAAAATTAGCATGAGAACATAAAACTGTTGCTAGTTGCTGACTTAACAACGAACTACAACATAATACATGACTTAATTCGAATTGTAAGAAATATAATCTGACCTTCAATGATATGTGTTGCACAAGCAATCCAAGACATACATCTGCTGTGAGTTGTATGTCTTTTAAGTTTGATCTCAGTGGAAAATTTACCATCAGAAGTCTATTTAAAGGGGTCGTGAACTGAGAAATCAAACTTTCCTTGATCTTTTGATATATAAGAGGTCATTGTACTATAAAAACATTCTGTAAGATTTAGAACTCAAAACTTTCTCATTATTCTAAAAACAGCTTATATTAAAGACAAGTGTTGTTACATCACCATCGTGTCCATCACTGGCTGTTCACAAGAATGAAATGAGGTAAAAAAAAACAAAAAAAGATGAGGACACTCACAAGAGGACAATCATAGCAGATCTTTCTTTTGTCCCTGATGAAGCCCACAACATCAAACCTTGTCTTTATTGTTCAATATGAATCTCTTCTTGTAACTTCACCATCCGGTCTTGTTCTGTTCTTGCCTTGAGACCACGTTGATGTTTGCTGCTTTCCTGCATACTGATTGGTTGTTTCTAATAACCGTTTGTCTCTCTGTCTCCCTCCTCAAAGCTCTGGCATTGGCTTAACAAGCAGGTAAATCATTTATGCTGGCAGGTGTACAAAAGAAAGAAAGAACAAAGGGGAAGAGAATGAAAGAATGACAGTGTGCGCTCCCATTAAAAGCTTTGAAGTGATGCTTTCCCTCTCTCCACTTCACCCCTCCATCGTTGAGCTCTGCTTAGCTCACTGGCTTATGGCTGTTCCTGCTGTGTGGCGCTTTGTGCTGTGGAAAGGAGCATGTGACTCTGGATGTGATTGAAATGCTGACATGCTAACTGTCAGAAAAAATGCAGAACAAAACCCTGAGAAAGTCCACAGTCTGTTCCACAGCTCTATATTTGTTGGGCTGGTTGTCTTTAGAGTGTGTGAGGTGCATGTAGGGAGAGAACAGACAGTGGGAGTGGAGGTTTGGGTGAAGGGATGCTTTGGTGTGTTGAGACCAAGGCTGGTGGTGTCACTGGGTAATTTAGGTGCGGGCGGGTTTAGCTTTCTTTGGTTTGGTTTTGATTAGACACAGAAGCCTTGCTCTAAGAACTAGCACACCACATAATTAAATTGATTAAAGGTGACATTTATAATGTTACAAACTGTTTCTGTTTCAAATAAATGCTGTTCTTTTGAACTTTCTATTCATTGAAGAATCCTTAAAAGATGGTTTCATGGTTTTGACAAAAATATATAAACTCTTTTCAACATTGATAATAATAAGAAATGTTTCTTGAGTACCAAATCAGCATATTAGAATGATTTCTGAGGGATCATTTGACACTGAAGACTGGAGTAAAATTCAGCTTTGCCAGCACAGGAATAAATTACATTTTAAATATAATATAATATAATAATAACAAATGGTTATTTTACAATTGTAATAATATTTTACAATATTACTGCTTTTACTGTATTTTTGATCCATTAAATGCAGCCTTGATGAGCCAACACAGGAATAAATTACTTTTTAAAATATTAAAATAACAAATGGTTATTTTCAGTTTTAATAATATTTTACAATATTACTGCTTTTGCTGTATTTTTGATCTATTAAATGCAGCCTTGATGAGCCAACACAGGAATAAATTACTTTTTAAAATATTAAAATAACAAATGGTTATTTTCAGTTTTAATAATATTTTACAATATTACTGCTTTTACTGTATTTTTGATCCATTAAATGCAGCCTTGATAAGCCAACCACAAACTTTTCTCTAGCGTTGGCTGTCATCTTAAGTTTATATTGCTGCAATGCATTATGGGGTTTCTGTGAAGAATAAATATCATATGGAAGTAATGGCTTAATAGCAAAGCCTTTAAAACATAGGCTAGTGTTCACCATAATGTTCCAATTTAAGCCTTTTAAATGCATATTCCATGTCCTGTTGTTTATGATTATTTGTATGTTGTTTCGAAGTTTAAAATGTCTTTGTAATAATAGCTTCTGAAACAACTTTCCTTGTCTGACATCACCAATATAAGTCTTCAGAATGTTCTGTCAAAGAACTGTTTTTCTGATTTATGTCATTGTTAATGTTCCATGTACAGTAGCATCTCGTAGGTTGTGTCAGATTAAGATGAATCTGACTGTGGCTCAACAGGAGCAGATGGTGAAGAAGTTATTTTCAGGACTGATAGTATGTCCCTCCCCTCAGGAATCCTGCGCCATTTGCCAGCATTGCTTTTAAACTGCATATTAGGCTTTAAAGTTTTGGTTGGAGAAGTAATTCTGTTCTTTTAGTCTTTAGTCTTTTTTTCAGTTTCCTTAACAGCGTAAACTCTGTACTAATCCATCATCAACATTACCAGGTTTGTGTGTGATGTTAACATTTAGCACTAACGGAAACAGAGAAGAGGATTAGACATGCAAGTGCCGCCCACAGGGCCGAGAGAAGCTGGGTGAGCAGAGAAACCGAGTCCACCTGCCAAAAACAAAAATATGCCCACCTCTTCTTGTTTACAACCCCTCACTGTTTCCTGACAAGATGATCATCAGCGGTGCTGTTAGCTCATTCACTCAGTGGATAGTCTTGCTTAGTCATCCAACAGGTTAGCAGGTGTCAGAGCGCTTTAATAAGGAAAGTCAGCAGCATTTTGGCTTACGAGTCAGTTACATGTGTGAGTTTTCAACAGAATGTTTACTTTTAATATTTTCACAGGGTCGTGTCTAAAAACACAAATAAAGCTGCATAACCGAACTTCTCTGAAGCTCAGAATTGAAACATGGATCCTCTGTTAAGGAATACTTCACCCACAAATGTTATTTTAATCTTAATTTCTGTCTCTTCCTCACACAAAGCAATTGCATGGCTTGAGAAGACTTGAAATAATGTGAGGGTTCACCCAACTGTATTGTTTCACTGAAAGAGGTGAGGATTTTAGGTTTTCAGAACCAAAAACACAAGATTGTTCGTCAGGTTTGGCAGAGGGAAGCAGGTTTCTGTGTTGCCACGCGCTTGCATGAATGATCAGATTTGTTTTGTTGAAACTGATCTCTCTTTCTCTCTTTCTTTGCAGATGATAGTGTGGCTGGAGCACTCTTTGGATAAGCTGATCAGTATTTTCATTATCTTCCTGCTGGTAACTGGCACACTGCTCATGGCCTTGCTGCTCACAGCTATGGTACCGTGTTTCCAAACCACTGTCCTTGGGCTGATTATTCCACTGCGTGACGGACGTGATCCGTGACTGATCCCATGCTCCATACGCATCATCTCTCACCAATTGTATTTTTGTTCACAGGTGCACCAAGAGAGTGTTCATATCATTGAGGTCACCAGTAACCTGATCAACGAGACTGTGTCCAACCACCCAGAGTGGGCCAAGTAAGTTGAATCACACCCTTATCTTACACTGGAAGTTAGGAATCTTCTCGAAATGTTGCGCAACTGACTGTTTGTGTGTGTGTGTGTGTGTGTGTGTGTGTGTGTGTGTTGTGTAGTTGGCTCCCAGAGGCCCAAGTTGTCCAGAAGGCTCTAAACTCTGCTGCCACAAATGTTTACCAACATGGGAGAGAATGGATCACACATAAGGTCAGAGTTAAGAGTTTACAGTGCTGTTAAAGACTAAAGGGAACAACATTGTTAACAAATTTGAAGAGAGATAAAAACGAAGCTGAATGGTGATCAAGGGCTGTGGAAAAAAAGCACCATTACAAGTACCACAAAAGCAATTCATATGAATCTTCCAAGACTTCTAAAGTAATATGGTTGCTCTGTGAGAGAAACCAACTTAAAGTTATTACACTGCCCTCAAAAATTGTTTGTGTTATTTTATATACGCCCTTATGGAAAAGAAGTGCACTTTAGCATAGGCTACTTTAAAAAAAAAAGAGTGCTAATTATGGAAATAATACATTTATGGAAAATAATATACGAATTATGGAAAAAAATACCGTATACATACCTTCCTGATCTCATGACGAAAACGTACCTGTGGGAACTTTTTCACAAGATGCAAAATACGTACCATTAAGTACATCACTGCAGTTTCCAACAGAAATGAACACTAGAGGCAGTAAAACAGCGAGCACTTGTAATCGTTCTCCTACACAGTTATGATTACAGCTCCATATGTTTCGCTTCCCAGACGTAACAAGCTTGCTCAGCCGGCATGGAATTGGACTTAGGATGCAGAATCCTCGGGTATGAATCACGTCAAAAACTCATGATGAAAGAGCTGAAAGATGAGAGATAGAAAAACAAGCTAAAACGGCATGCTTGTGATTGCGTTTTTATTATGTCACATTTGTTTTTGTTCATACTATCGTGTAGGTTTAGGTGTAGTGCAGATGGTATGTTATTTTAAAACATCACAGAGCATTAGACTTATAGCGCCACTCAATGGACATTTCAAGTCAGATCTGAGGTGACACGTACAAAACCAACGTCACATAAAATGTACCATATGTACATTCATCTGTTCCGGGGGAAAAAAACCGAACACTCTGCCACTGAGTGGACATTTCACATTGAATATGTCACGAAACGTACATGGAGGTATGTATTTCACATTTTGTGAAAAAGTTCCCACAGGTACGTTTTCATCATGAGATCAGGTTGAAGTGTGTTCTGAATTTAATGTTTTTGGACACTTAATTGCATGTTAATTGCAATTAAATAAAATATATTATAGTTTAAATATATATTAGAGTGCTCTTTTGATCCACTTAACATCTTTATATGTAATTTCATAATTCTTTTTTCTTTGAGATATTGTTAAAGTGTACTGCTGAATGTACTGACAAGAATTTATGCTAAACTAAAATATATTTGTAATGATAAAGCTGCAATTTAGTACATTTAATATAAATATATTCACTTTAAATTACCGGATTTAAAAAAAATTCTGATTCTGGTTGTAAATGTAATATCGAATAACACACTACAGATTATTAAAACATGATTTAAAATGTACTTTACAGCAAAGCTTTTAATTTAACTTATTACGAATGTCCTCTTTTCAGGTAAACTTAAGTGGCCTTTTATTTCATTTATTTCAATTGTATTAGCTGTAAGTACGGTTTTTAAAAATATGCTTTTAATATTATAAGTACACTACAAGTGTACAATCATTATAATTCAGTGCACTTCTTTTTCACAAAGATAAGCGTATTCAAATATGACCTGTCTTGGTTTATAATGACAGTAGGGTTAAAAAAGTTGTTTCAGAGGTGAAGTTAATGCATTTTCATGAAACATTATGAAAACAAACAATTCTTTCTGTGAAATAACGGAATATTTAATTAATTTAAAGTTATATATTATGAAATTACATCATTAAATCAAATTTTATCTTCATGCCTGTAACCATTTATGTTTTATGTCTGTGTAAAGCTGAATGATATGTGAGTGACTTTGAGTATGTGTGTATTATAGCTTCATAAGATGTTGGGTGATAAAGTAAACAACACGGCTGTGATCGAGAAACAAGTTCTGGAACTGTGGGACCGACTCTATCAGACCTGGATTGTGAAGGTAGTAACAAAACCTTACTCAGCTACACACACACACTGACTTATTGATTTTTTTTTGTTGTTGTAGTATTCCAGTCTGTGTTTATGTGTTGCAGAACATGACTCTCACTGGACGACACCGTGGACACAAGTTACATCTGCACAGGCAGAACAGCTGGCTGGGGGACATACTGGACTGGCAGGACATCGCCTCATTCGTGCAGGAGAATATCGAGACGCTGCTCTCGGTTAGACTCCAGTGTGTGTGTATGTGAGGTGGGGAGGGTCTTTATTTGACAGATTGATGAATATGTTGTGTTCTGCGCTAGATATTGGAGTCTCTGTGGGTGGTGATGAGTCGAAATGTTGGCTTGCTGATATCCACAACAACCACGTTGCTCACCGTACTCTTCCACAGCGGCACCGCACTGCTCAACTTTGTCCTGTCTTTGGTAATACACACATACACAATCAGATAGATGGAATTGGTTTTAGTGGTGCTTTTAAATATTCATTGTTTCTCTGGATGCATAGGTGATTTTCCTGACAACACTTTTTTACCTGCTGAGCTCCAGTGGTGAATACTATAAACCTGTGAAATGGGTTATCAGCCTCACACCCCTCTCCCAACCTGGACCCTCTTCAAACATTATCGGACAGTCTGTGGAAGAGGCCATCAGGTACACGTCCATGTGGATCTTTGGTTTCTCTCAAAGACCCCCCAGTGTCCAGCACAATATTCAAAGGCCCTCAATACGATATAATATTGACAGAGCTGTAATTATAAAAAATATTATATTAACAGAAGCTGTGAGTGTTGGTATAGGAAAATGTAATTAATTTTCGCATTTTAATTAAGTTTGATTGTTTAAATATATTTAAAGTGATAGTTCACCCAAAAATGAAAATTCTGTCATTAAAGTGCCCTTATTTTGGGTTATGAAAGGTTCATATTTTGGTTTTGGGAGTCCCCAACAACAGGTTGACATGCACGCAATGTCAAAAAACATTTTCATTGTCTTATAATATAAATTTATTTTTACCTTATTTGCTCAACGACTCCCAAACGATTTGCTCAGCGATTCATTTTTCCAAACCCCTCCTTTGTGTGACGCTAATCTGCGGTGATTGGTTGATTTTATTTCAATTTCATAATAAAATCAGCGTTTGTGAGAGCAGTGCTGCTTTGTTTACAGCCATTAAAGGGGAAACAGCTATTTTACTGCTCCAAAAGCGGCACCTAGTGGCAAAGAATGAATTTGCATTTTTATTAAGACCAAAGCAAAAAGACCAACAAGTGGGTGAGCAATATGCTAATGATTCATGTTGATGTCAACATGAAACTGCTTGGGATTCGTTTTAAAAACGACTCGTTTCAATGATTCAGAGTCGACTCTTTCTTTTGGGAGACAATAACTTTATACATGGTGCACTTTCAGATTAAAAAATTTGCAGGGTGTTTTCATTCACTTAGAACTGTGTTACACACTGCATGAAAGGTAATTTTCAAAAATCCATAATAGGGGCACTTTAATTACTCACCCTCATGTTGTTCCAAACCCGCAAAACCTTTGTTCATTTTTGGAACACAAATTAAGATATTTTTGATGAAATCCGAAAGCTTTCTGACCCTGCATAGACAGCAAGGGAACTACCACGGTCAAGGTCCAGAAAGGTAGTAAGGAGATCATTAAAATAGTCCATGTGACATCAGTGGTTGAACCTTAACCTTTGTTTTCTTTGCACACAAAAAGGATTCTTGTAGTAATATTATGGTTGAGCCACTGATGTCACATCAGTTGCATTGCTGTCTATGCAAGATTTGCAAGCTCTCGGATTTCATCAAAAATATCTTCATTTGTGTTTTACGGGTTTGGAATAACATGAGGGTGAGTAATTAATGACAGAATTTTCATTTTTGGGTGAACTATCCATTTAAGTCATTCTGTAGCTCACTTGGAAGTGTGCTGAGGCCCCCTAGTGGGCCCTGCCCCCCACTGGGTTGAGAACCACAGTCTTAAAGGGATATTTAAAGTAAAATACAAGCATGTCCCCACAAGCAATAATTTTGACTCATCCATCAGTTTGTAAAAGCAAAGGCAATAATTTGTGTACTGTAATGTACTTACAATGGAGGTCTATATGAAGATTATGCAGGAGAGAAGCAGAAAAGTGATATTATAGTGATAGTTCACAAAAAAAAAAAAATAATAAAATCCTGTCATCATTTACTCACCCTTATGTCATTCCAGACCTGTATGACTTGCTTTCTTGTGTGAAACACAAAAGAAGATAGTAAAAAATATATATATATATTTCCATAGAGTGAAAGTCAGTGGGGTGTAATGTTGTTGTTGTTGTTTTTTTTTTTTTTCACAAAATATATTTTTTTGTGTTCTGTAGAGGAAAGATATTTGTACACGTTTGGAATGACACTAGGGTGAGTAAATGATTTTTGGGTGAGCTATCCCATTAACACCAGTAAAAGATACTGTTCTTCGTAATCGCCACAAGAGGGCAAGACTGTTCTGCTTTTTCTGCCGTTTTCCCATTTGAACAGATCATTTAACAGAAATCGTGAACGGAACTAAAATGGGGTGAAATTGACTGGGAATAATAAGCTGGTTAAGAATTTGGAGAGTTCATCTGCAGGTAAGGGTGACCCAGAAAATAGAGAATGAATGGGGTCAAAAATCTGCTGTAGCACTGTGTCCTTGAGCATGATGCTTAACTCTAGGTTTCTTCAGTAGAAATTAGCATAATGTAATTGGCTTGGACAAAAACATGTTACATTCACAATCACACTTTTCCCTTCATAGACAATGGCAGAAGCTGTGAAAGTGAAGTGAGGAGAGGAATTCACTGTTTCCTAACTGAGCTCAGTGTGTGCTGATGCTACCAGAATGCACAAAGATGTTCCATTAGACCCATTTTCATGAGCACTATCACAGAGAGACTGATTGACTCTGACTCCAGTCAGTATTAGACTAACTGAGGGGAGAACAGCCCTCTGTGTTTCTGCTCTGTCTCACTCTGTTTTCTGTACAGGGGTGTGTTTGATGCCTCTCTGAAGATGGCTGGATTCTATGGCCTCTATACTTGGCTTACACACACAATATTTGGCATCAACATTGTCTTCATCCCCTCAGGTAAGACTAAAATAAACACAGACATAAAAGACTCTCCTCTTCCTGTCTTAGGCATGTCTCACACCGCATGTTCTGCATGTTCACACTGGCAGTGTTTCTCTGAACAGAAAATATCAGATTTCTGGATGTCGTCTTGGAGTATTTCTGTTATCGTACAATAAGCCATTATAAGTATGGTCTGTTGAAAATCTAATTTACATGAAAAAAAGACTGTGTTAAAACTCTGCCTGCAGCAGCTTATGCACACAGTGTGAAAGCTGTAACCTGTAAATATGGGCGACAGAATTGTTTATTTGCACGTGGCTTAAAACAGTCCTTACTGTTCATTTTTCTGAGGAAAATTATAATGTTACAAAAAGATTTCTATTTCAAATAAATGCTGTTCTTTTGAACTTTCTATTCTGGAAAAATGTATCATGGTTTCCACAAAGTTTTCCACAAATTAATCTGCTTTCAACTTTTTATAGTTTGTTAATAATACATGTTTTGGTTACACTTTATTTTAAGGTGTCTTTGTTACAGTGTAATTATACATTTAATTACTAAGTTATATTAATTAACTGCATGTACTTACTATATGGTTAGGGTTAGGATTAGGGTTTGGCTTAGGGTTACTTTGCATGTAATTATGCATAATTTATTGTTATTATAATAATAGTAAATACACGTAACATGTAACAAGGACACCGTAAAATAAAGTGTTACCCATATTTCTTGAGCAAATCCGCATATTAGAAATAATTTTCTAACATTTAAGACTGGAGTAATGACAAGAATGAATTACATTATAAATTATAGAATACAGTTATTTTAAATTGCAATAACTGTAATAACTGACCCCAAATTTATGTTCTCATGTTTGTCTTGCCTCTCTATCTTTGTCTCTCTGCAGCAATGGCGGCTATCTTAGGTGCAGTGCCGTTTTTGGGGACGTACTGGGCGGCACTGCCAGCGGTGTTGGATTTGTGGTTGGCACAGGCAGAGGGAGTCAAAGCTCTGCTGCTGCTCTTCTGCCATCTGCTGCCAACATACTTCGTTGACACAGCCATATACTCTGATATATCAGGGTGAGTTTGACTTTTTATACTTCTAAACCTACACTCCTTGATGTCCAAATTTGGTTGACTGTCAACCAAACGCTATTACAGCTTAAAGGGGCAGTTGACCATTTTGTCATTATTCACTAACTCAGAATATTCCTCTTTGATTGTGTGTTTTTTATACTGTATGTGTTGGGACTTTGATTTTATCTGTCTATCAGCAACATTTGTTCTCATCTTGTTTGTATATATTTGTGTACCACACCCTCCCATAATTTGCCTTAATATAATTTGTATATGCAGAGGTGGACACCCGTATTTGACCGGCCTCGCGGTAGCAGGTGGTGCGTACTATTTAGGTTTGGAGGGTGCCATCATTGGGCCCATCCTGCTGTGCATTCTGGTAGTGGCGTCCAACATCTACAGCGCAATGCTAATGAGCCCTAGCAGCAGCCAACCGACTCCAGTGCAGAGCCACTTCCCTGTACATCATGGCAGGTGATAAATCTTTCATCTGTCTCTATTAACTACTTTTACATTGTAGTCACCTTTCAAACTCTTTTTCTCTTCAATTCTCAGGTTATTCACAGAAACCCCAATGCAGCTGAGGAAAAGCGATGAATGAAAGAGACATTTGAGCAGCCTGTTATACATGTTAACAGCACCCCTTTCTCTGGTGTATCCCAAAAGTGGGCAGTCTTTTAATATTTTCACCCTAAGAGATCTTACAGCAACAGAATTGCTATGTTCTCTGCAACTGTGGCTCTCATAGCACATAGAATAATGATGCCCCTTGATGTCGACCTCTGTGCTAACAGTTCATTTAGCACTTAGCACTGTGATGCTAAATTTGGGAAATGCTGGGATACCGGGCTCAAAAAAGCTATGCCGCTTGCACACTCCAGTGCAAAGCTTAGTTAGCACGTCTGTGCGTTGTCTAGCACTGTACTGGTGAATTATGCCGGTGCTACGATGCTAACGTCAGTTAGCACACTAACTATACTACGTTTATATATTGTGCTTTACTGTAACAATTCACCAGGGTCCCACTCAGCGGACCATGTTTTCAGCCTATAGATCACTGATTAGTTTTTTTGTTTATCTGGTAGTACTGATTATTTATCCCATATTGTGGATGTGTTTGGCACTGTTGTCAAGTAAATGATTAAGTCTGTGTGAATGAAAGAACTTAACTCTCAGATTTTACTATTCAAACACCTGCTTAAAGTGTTATATCTTTCTGTCTTCATACATATACAGTCTTTGTTCCTGGAGATCTACTGTACCTTCCTGCGGAGTTTTATCTCCAGGTGTAGGACTGAGCAGCACTGACCTATACAAATATCCTTATTCAGGCTGAGGAGTGTTTGTTTCTGAACAAATTCTATCTTGACTCTAACAATGTGAAACTAACTTAAACTAGTCTGAGTGTTTGCGTCACACACAGTTCTGTATTTGTCTTTTTTTGTTTTTCACCAGCTTACATTTATATTACCTCAAGCGTCTTAATGAAGTTTTTTTACTTCTGTTGGCTATAGACTGAATTTGCGTGAAGTACATTAAGATATTTATGTACTACTGTTTCTTACATGTGCATTTCTATATCTGTTTGGATTATATTTCACTTCTCTTGCAGAGCTTCCTGCTTAGAAAAGATGTTAAAATCCCTGTTTTGTATTAATGTATGTGGTTATTCCTCTTTGTGTATACAGACTATTGTTCAGTGCTCAAACATTATAAATAATCATCTTTTAACCAGTTAGACCAGATATAGTTTAGGTAGAGCTAAATGACCAATGCTGCTGGTGGAAATGATATCAGCTTGTTTATAGGAGAGCTTGTAGTTCAAGCTTGAATACATTGCACTGAATAGATAAAGTACTCACTCTGCTGTTTCCCCTTTATTTTGGCTAGGTTATTTAAAAAGTCTTCACATGTTCTGTTAAAGATGTCACTGAAGAGTGAAAGTGGATGCACTTTTTAGTATGGTTTTATTTTTTTTAATGTGAAGTACAAAAAGACTGAGTGTTTGTTTTGTTCATACACAGCACTATTAAATTGTTTTAATAAAACTGACTGAATTTTTAATTGGGTACATCTGTATACGCTGTCTTTCTGGATGTGTAAAATTGAATTGTGTTTTATCAGGCTCATTTAGGGAATTGGATGTTCCAATCCACTGCATATATTTTTGCTGTTATAGAATGCAGTTCCTGAGCTGATCTTACACACCTCAGAGGATTCACAGTCATGTTGAAATGATTGACGTTCAAAACATACATTATACTTTGATCAATAAGTAACTTTTTAGGTAAAAGTAACTAATTTTAGTTATCTGGACTTACTGGTCTAAAAATGCTGTCATGTATGACGCTGTGGGTCATATTTCAATAGAGTGATATAAATAGTATAAGTCCCAGAGCTGTTAAAGGGGTCATAAACTGCCTTTTTTTATTATTTTGTACTGTTCTCTGAGGTCCACTTATAATGTTATCAAGATTTTTACATCAAAAAACAGAATTTATAAGTAATAAGCTATTTTCTGTTCTTTTGTTCGTGGCGGATTGTAGATTTGAAAGTAAATGCCCACTGCTATGATTGTCTAACACTTGTGTATGTTTGACAACCTACATGGACCCTGCTGTGATTTAGGTTAAAAACATAAATAGTCAGTACATATCAAACGATCTCTAATAACAGACCAAGCAATAGTGATCACGTAATAAAAACTCACACTTATCTGTTGCGACATTACTGTGGGATCCAATATAGTCAGCACAGAGTCATCTTTTAGTTTAATTTTTTTTGTGAAAATCCTGCTTCAAATTGTGCCTTGTTTTTAAACAAATCCGCGGTAAAATGAACAAAGGACCAAGTTCTTACTGATGCGGTCTGTAACTTCATTAAAAATAAAGTTTATGAAATAAAATGTATCGTTTGGTTTCTTCATTTACCTACTAATTGGTGGGCGGGGCTAAACAGGCAGTAATGTAGTAACAGGCGCTGATCTTCTGTGGAAGCGGTGTTTAGCCGCATCACAGAGTGGTACATTCAACAAGCTGCCATTTTGGCAGATTGGCTTCAATATAAGCTGTTTTTAGACGAACAAGAAAGTTTTGAGTTCTGAAACTTACAGAATGTTTTATAGTACAATGACCTCATATGTCAAGATCAAGAGAATTTGGATTTCTCAGTTCATAACCCCTTTAAATAGTCAAATTTGAGGACAGGAATTAACTGTTGAACAATGACCATGAGCTCAAGATTTATTCGCATACAATGTTACCTTTGACCTCCTCAGATGCCCTCTGATGAGTTCACACTTTTTCTGCCATTCTTCACACCGTCATATCAGAAAGCTATAAATTGCGCCACCTCAGAAAGCATTGAGGTGGGATTGAAATCGATTGCCATTCACTCTTGCTCAATTACACTGAACCGGGCTATTGACTATCTCTCTATCTCGGGTGCAATGTGAGAAGGCCGATTGTGCGGCCTGATCGCTGAGTCTGTCATCTGTTAAATGGGCAGTAGGAACATGGGGACGTGCAGCTTTGGTCTGTGAGGGTTTTTTTGGCAAGATTCCAGTGTTGCATTTTTCCCTATTTTTATCACATCAAAAGAAGAAACTAATTTTAATGAAATAACTAATAGCCTAATGCTTTTCTAAATTCCTATCATAGATCTGCAGTCAAGTTCCTTTGTGTTCAAAGCTGACACTTCAAAGCTAATTTTTCTTTAAATGAATAACAGCAGTTATTACATAACATATAGCTACTGCACACTCATTAGGAAACCTGACATATTAGCATCCGACCAATGCACGACCAATATAAAAAATTGCAAAACACATGGTAAATTATTGTATATTGAAATTACTGTACATTTTAAAGGCATAGCATGAGCACCAGGTTACCAGAGGAAACCTTTCATGCAAACACTCATTAGTCTCCGTCAGCCAATCAGTCTTTTATTCCGCCTCAAAACACAAGTGAAGCACTGCTGAGAACAATCAGCAGTTTTAAAAGAAGAAATGATTCTGGGAAACCAGACGCTCACGCTCAGAAACGGAGGATACTGTGTATCAAAAGCATGCTTTTTTTCTTGTGATTTATTAAAATCAGTATTTAACATTAAAAATGTGTGATTTAATTTTTCAACAACTTCCTTTGCTTTGGTGAAATATACTTGGAAATATATCCTAGTTAAAATATATATATATTCATACAATCTTTTAAGTAAAGATAAAATATGGAAATAGAATATATTTTAATGAGTTTATCCAATTTAATTTCTCTAAGGCAAACACTGGCTAATTAGCTCATTAGAGTAACTGCAAGTGTTGTTGTCAGTGCTTTAGTCTTGTGAGTGCAGGGGTGTGAGAGAAGGTCTATGACTGTGCCAACAAGTGCTAAATCAAAGCAAGGCAAAATACTTGAACCTTGAACTTGAACCACAAGAATTATAAAAGTTATGATACTTTTGATAATGTTTAAGCTTGAGGGTACAAAATCCAGCACAGTACCTTAACAACCCTGCACAGTGCCCCATTGTTCAACAATAACCTATTAACCACTGCCATGGAACTAAAACCAGCTGAGCAGTTCTCAATAAAACTATGAAACTGTGTGTGCACATCAACAAAGATCATAAAGGAAGTTGGACTGTAAACTTTCTGTGGTTTATTTCTCCAGCCTGTGGATCATCTCAACACAGGGCTCTCTAACCCACCAATCAGCAGGCCAGACCCTCATCAATTAAACAAAAAAGACAAAAACAAAAGACATCCCTTTGACAAATATAAACACACACACTTGTTCACACTCACACATCTCTACAGATGATCTTGAGGCCCCGTCCAAATACTTGCAAGATCTTCACCCATCCTCTGCATTGAAACTGCCCTTGTATTTACAATCTAGAAATCACACAATTTCAAATCGTTTTCAGAATCTTTTTTTAAAATCTAGAATCTGTATTTACAGTCTTACAATTTCTCTCACAATTTACAATCATTATTTAGAATCTTTTTTTTTTTTTTTTTGTATTTAGAGTTTTACAATTTAGAATCTGTTTAGAATCTTGAATCTTTTCAAGAATTTTCAATGTGTATTTACAATCTTACAATTTAGAAACTCATATTTCACCTTCTCTTAGATTCTTAACATTTAGAATCATTTTTGGTACACAGTGACATACTTTCTGGACTAATGACCAGGACACAAAGAGTACAGATCATTTAAAGTATTTAGACAGGGTCAAGAGTTTTTAAGGAAAAAATAAAAAAATCCTGATTCCACATGACAAATCTCAAAACACAGGGGTTCAATTTCATTTTCCAACCATCTTCAACCATCACAGCTCAAATGAAAGCTCAGACCATTTGAAAATGAATTCAGAAGAATGAAATTCATGAATCTGAAATGCAGGACAATCTCTTTAGGCTATCAGACTGTTTCAAGACATATGTGGCGAGCAGCCTACTTTCACCTTCAGATGTGTTGATGAATTAAGGAAATTCTACACTAAAGTCAGTAACAATTTAAAGTGAACGTAAACAAAGAAAGATATCAGAGAAAAGAGTTCTTTCTCATGCATGTACACAGTGAGACCGAGCCCTTGTACTGTTGGATGATATGACAGAAGATGATCCATCTCTTCCCGATCAACTCATCCCGGCTGAAGGGCTGGAACCCAAAGGAAGGCAACAATTTGGGGTGAGTTCAGGATTATCCTGAAACTGCGTGTAAAATTACCATAATATCTTTAAGAGACAGACTCGACATAAAAAAAACACCAAACAAGTGAAAAGTGCTTGTACGTGGCACTCAAAAATGCAGAAACCAAAAAAAGTATCAACCTCTGGTGTAAAAAAAGTTACATGAACACTGATGATAAGAAAAACGTCCGTCGATCAGTCATCCTTTTCATTGATTATAGATCTATACGGTGATTGATTGTAGGTAGTCCACTGGCTGAGATGAAGATTGATAGACAGGTCAGTGTGTGTGTCGGCGGCCAGTAGGGGGAGCCCCTGCTTCAAACGGATAGCAGACCACTGTAAAGTCCACAGACAGGAGATCCATCCTGATATGTGACACACTTGAAATCTCACATTCACACACATGCACTCAGACACACGTCAGCCTCTCCTTCATGTGCTAGATACCCTTCATTTCTACAAGGCTTGAAAAATACTTAAATTAAAAAAGGGTCGAAACTCCTGTGGAAAACACGGTGACTCGCGCATTCCCGTCACACACACGCACACACATAAACACACACGCTGATACTCTAAAAGGGAGGCGTTCTCGTAAACATAACCAAAATGCCCGCTGCCCCTCGAATGAGGAGGATAACGGCATCAAACTCAAGTTTCTTTCTCCATGAGTCTTTCTCTCCATCGTTCATTCTTTTCCTCTTCAAGGTAGAGTGATGGGGAGATTCATATACATATGCGGTTCTGTTCTTTGAGATCATTTGAAGGCAGACCACCAGGATTGAGAGGAAAGCAGTCCTTTCTCTCACGTTCTCTCCATCAAGGACGATGTGAGAGTCTGTCCATCTGTCCGTCCGTGTGCGAGCTCAGAATATCTCGGGCAGTGTGACGTTGCGGAGCAGCCACTGCTGCGAGCGGCTCCCGGTGCAGTCCTTGACGCTGGGCACCTGGCTGTCGTCTTCAGACGCCTTATCCAAACACTGATTACTGTTCACATGTATCAGGCTCAGCTTCTGCAGGAAGAGAGAGACAGACATGCACTGGTGAGACATCGGAGCAAAAACACTGGTTATGTTTAGAACGGAATTGTTGCTATATATTGCTATATAATACACATTGATCTCACTATGCTGCATGCACATTCCACAAATGGCATCCAATTATCATCACCCAGCAGAATGTCACAAAATGTTACATTTGTTGAATTATGTACATGTACTGTAAAAAAAAATAGTAATATCTAAGTAAAATAATTGAAGAAAAAATACTAATAAATATTTCAACATATTTATTTATTCATTTTTACAAATGAGGACATCAACAAAAGGAGGTTTTGGGAGATTATATACATTATATATTGGGTATTTTATATATATATAGGGATTCAATGTGAACGCCTCTCAAGTCGTATTTACTACTGGGAAACTCTGAAATAATTTTGATGTCAGAGTTTCCAAGTTGTGCGGGCCATAAACTTTAAACATGCTGGAGGGGACAACCATTGCTGCTGTCAATGCTATTCTCACAACAACTACATCTCTTTTCTTGTCGCTAAAGTAGTGTATTTATAGGCTACATATGAACGATTATTTGAAGGATATTGTTTGTTTTATAAACAGTGAAATAAGTATGTATTTGACCGAAACAAACTGACTATTTAGCGGGGAGAATGTTTATATGATTGTCAACCAATGGGATGCTACATTTTATTCTTTCCGACAACAAAGCACTTGAATGCGACAAGCTCGTAATCACAACTTCATATGTCAGAAATATGAAATTTCTGATAGCACATGAAGGCAGTATAATATCTAAATAATAATTACAAAATTTATTTTGAAAAATCTAACATTTTATGAAATACATATATACATAAATACAGAGGTGTTAAACTGGGATTAGGACTTGGTTTTATGCAGACCAGTCAAGTTCTTCCACACTGACTGAATCAATATGTGACCATGGACCACAAAACCAATTTTTCGAAAATGAGATGTCTACATCATCTGAAAGCTGAATAAATAGCTTTCCATTGATGTATGGTTTGTTAGGATAGGACAATATTTGGCCGAGATACAACTATTTGAAAATCTGGAATCTGAGGGTGCAAAAAAAATCTAAATATTGAGAAAATCACCTTTAAAGTTGTCAAATGAAGTTCTTAGCAATGCATATTAC
>JAFVLL020029176.1:0-20570 GCA_021397915.2 Tor tambroides | reverse complement strand
GTGCTGTGTTTCTATCTGCTCGGTAGCAGGTTAGCCCGTGCAGCTGAATGGCGGAGTCCGGGATGTTGTCGTTTAGCCATGTTTCAGTGAAAACAAACACACAACAATCCCTTGTCTCATGCTGTGTAGACCGACTGAGTTGAATTAAGTCCAGTTTGTTTTCCAAAGAGCGAACGTTTGAGAGCATGAGTGATGGAATCGCTGGTCTAGTGGGGTTAGCCCTTAGCCTAGCTCGTATACCTCCATGCTTGCCGAGCTTCTGTCCCCTCTCACACTGCCGGCGTCGCCGCTTTGTGCGGGTAGCGTCAGTAGGCGAGGCCGCGGTCTCGGGGTTCGGCTTCAGCAGCAGACAGAGGCCTCGTAGCTTCTCAGTAGTCGCCGCCGAAAGCTGATGTTTGTACACTCTGCCGATTTCCAGAAGGCTCTGGCGATCGTAGATGTATTTCCGAGTGTTTATCTGATGAATTTGCGATAAATTGAGACAGTTTGAAGACGAGGAGACGAGACTAACAGACATAATAACACCATCTTTTGGACCCGGAGTAGCCGCTGTGTCCGAACGCGCCGCCGCCATTACACATTAGCTCAGAATTTTCTACATATTAGAGTGGGGAACTCTCTTTAATTTCTTTACAAACAATAAATCACTTTTAGAGGCAACTTCAGATGCAACCCATTTACAATCAGTTTTACATTTGAACACTGAAAATATAATTTAAGCTTTGCTAAGCTTCACACCTTCGGTGGTTCTTGTTAACGCAAACCACTTTTACAAAACATCAGATGAACTGGACATTCTTTGAACAGCGTTATTTTCAGTAAAATGTGCTCCTGAAGTGGTAAAAAGTAAAACATATTATTGTTACTTTAGCTTATATAAATCATGAAGTTGAAAAGTGTTTTATTTGCTGTTTTTAAAAGAATTGTGAAATTTACCAATAATGTAATTCAAAACAGCGCAGATTGCAAATTATAACTGAGGAATTATAATTGAAAAATTATAGTTTCCAAAATTTCTGGTAAATTTTGTAAATTTTCCACCTTTTTGCAATCAGTTGGTAACATTAGGGAACACAACTGTCAGCACAAGGGAATCAATGCTTTACCATATTTTTTTAGTAATTTAGTATTTATACTTACCCAATTCTGCATAGATGTACATTAGAAAAAAAAAGCAAAAACACCAAAAGTTCTAAGGTAGGATTGGTCATTCTTAAGACCAATCTTAAGAGCACCATTCTCAACATTCTTAAAGGCGAGGCTTAAGAAGGGTAAATTCACAAGGAAAAATCAACACTAGAGCTGAATATTTACATCCATGCACATGCAGACAAATGCAGCAACATATTTATCTCACTTTATAAGAGGTCTGTCTGGCTGCTCTCCAAACCTGTCCTCCTGCAAGAGCCTTTTCTCAATGGGCTTCATGATTGACAGCAGCTAATGTAAAGAACACAGGAATAGTTTAAGCCTTTAGATTCAGACGGTTTGTCGAGTGACTATATATTGCTCAATTGATTGTAATGTAAATACAGACTCATAAATTAGTTTGATTTCCTGCTGGAGCGGTACAAGGCATAGAGAGGGCGCAGAGAGAGTTTTGAAGAATGAACAAAGACATTTCTCAGAATATCTTCTTTTATGTTCCACACAAGAATTAAAGTCATATAGATTGGAACAAGATGATGGTGAATAAATTATGACAGAATTTTCACTTTTGATTGAACTATACCTTTAAGTTGACGGAAATTATAGAAGTAGCAGAAATGTTTGGATTTAAGCGGAAAAGAAACACTGAGCTTGACAATCAAGGGAATCAGGGAAGCAGAGCGAAAAGAGAGTATGACAGATGAGTGAAAGCATATATTGAGATGACAGTTCTGTCCCTTTGTGAAGATGCTGGCCTACTTATTACTTTGGAGCAGTTTACAAGCACTTTGAGTCAATGTTCAAGTGCTGTAAACAGATCAACAAAGACATTCCAAATTTTTACTGGCCTTTTTGATAATTTAATGCTTTTTACTATTTATTTCATGCAACGACACATTAATTGCACAACCTTTCCTGACAGATTGTCAAAACTTTATGTTAACATGTTTATCCAGAAATGGTCTGTTTGCTAATCTCCTGTTGGTGCAGTTAATGAGACTAGAAGAGTTAGACGCACCGGAAAGAGATGAATGAATGTTTTGTCAGGCATTGGGGCTTTTAATAATTCTACACTGTTTAAAAATGTATTGTACCTACATCAGGCTCTTCCCCAAATAAAACACTCCGCTCAGAGGGCGATGGCCCACTTTACGCCCTCCCACAGTCTCAGTATCACAGCTACATATTCTTCTTTGTCTCTTTCCTGTGCCAAAAAGTGTCTATTATTTGTGTTTTCATTATAATTGTATAAAATATTCAGCATAAATGAGCCTCTAAAGAAGGCCATAAACACACAGATGCATCGTTTGTTCAACTCTCTTATTTTCTCTACATGTTCATTGCGTCCAACACACTAGCATACAGAGGGGTGATATGTTGCGATAGGGTTCGTTCCACTGACCAGTAGGATTTATATCTGGAAGATAGGTTAAATAAGGAGCAGAGAACCTGGTATACATGCTGTTTATGAATTATTCAATTTTATGAGTCACTGAGTTAGCTTCTGCCGCAAATACACAGCAGCATTACTTCAGAATTCTTGATCGGCCCTGTGTGCATATCTTCACATTTTAACATCTCTTTATCACCATTATATGCAGTCACTGAATGCACACGTGCAAACTGGTGCATTATGTTGTTGCCTTTGTTTTGTGAGATTTACATGTGACAGTTTTAAGGGTGCACTGAACACTTGATTGAATTTTGATTGATTTGATGACAATTCTCACACCATGTTTTCTCTGAATCTGAGCATTGCTACGCCAAACTTGTCTGTCACAGAACAAATCATAGTCTAAGAGACCAGAATGTACTCATAACTCAATTACGGCAAAATGTGTAGCTCGTTTTGCGTTTGTAGTGAGACATCTCACTGACTCCTCTCTTTCTTTGGCTGGCTGTGTGCTTTCTGTGTGCTGCTGTGTTAGATTAGTGTGGCATGCTTTAATAATGCACTAAGGAAGGGGTGTTTCTGCTTGGCAGCAGGAGAGAGGCTCTGGCATTCAAAAGCAATCGCCTTGTGAACCCCAACTGTGTGACAAGGCTGACACAACAGGACTACACACAGCACACATCACAGCATACAGCCCCACCACTGAGACTGCATTCATAATCAATACATAAACATGCACAATATACAGAAACTACTCATTAAGAAGATGTGTTAACACAAGAATAATTTCATTATATGAACATATACACTCTTCTCACTTTCATAATCTTCTAAATGGCAAAAAAATGTTCACTGGTGCCAATAACATTAAGTAAAACCCTTCATTTGTGTTGTCTAAAATGTGTGGATGTTTTAAATGTCTTTTAGCAATTTAATTTCATAGCTGTGCAAATTTCTGTACAGAGGCAGCTGTCAGGATGATGAACAGGATTTGTCTTGATCAGGGTTTTTATGGGAGCTGCTAGACTGTGTAGGACAGTCACTAAATTGGTGTTTTTGATTGAGAAAGATAATGAGTTCTGGTTTGTTTTGTGTTTGTGGGTGTTCCATTACTTTACTGTAGAGATATATTCTTTATATAGTGATTAATTTGCATGTTTTTTTCCCCCTCTGTTCATAGTTTGATTAATGAATTTAGGCCACAGTTTGTTCACTTGGAATAATTTAAAGATAATTCTACAAATCATAAAACCAGCACATTGCATGTAAGCAGGATATAATTTGTAATCTGTCCACACATTGATCTACAACCACTGTAGACTAACACTTGGCTAGTATTACTTAATAAAATAGGGTAAGAATTTGCAAATACACCACTCTTGTTTTATTTATTTGGAATGTAATTTATGCTATTGTAGAACCAAACTCTCTTTACATGAAGCAAATGTTCTGAAAGATGTTTACATTGTAGCTGTTACATGTTTATATTGTGTATTATCATTTTTGCTTTCTATTTCATTTAGGTATTCTACTTTTGAAATAACCAGTTTAGAAGTAAGATACATGGCGTGTGCAATGTTTCAGAACCATGGACAGCTGCCTTGCCTTTCTGTCATTATAATCGGTGCTTTTGCCTATAACTGGGTTTGAGGTTTCATTAATGCAACCGCCCAAACCAAAGGCTGAAGGTGGTTTAAATAGCACAAATGCCAAACAGATAGTAAAATAGTACAATTTGTAACTACTTAACAGATAGTTAAATAGTGCAAATGCCAAATAGTGTTTCAATAACAACAAAAGATAGATTATAAATTACTCACTCGCTTATTTTTACCTTGCGCAAAATAAATGCTTTCGAACAGATTTCGCACAAGTCTAAAGTAATCATAACAACAGTACGCTGCGGTGCTTTAAAACGTAAGTATGCTGCAATATCATTTTATATATTTATAATCTCAAACTTAAAGAGGATTCAGCTCTAAAATTACACAGATATACCGATAAAAGCCATAATGTATGATTCACACAGTGTAAGCCCTCTACACTCACTTGACTGTCGCTTAGTCTGGCTGTTCGGCTGCTGTTGATCTGTTGACTGGAGCCTAGAGGCAGGCTGGTGCCTGTTTGAGCTTTTGACCCCGGGCTCTTCTGGACTGACGCTAAACACATCACATACGGTTGATCACACGCTGGTTCAGATAGTGAACAGCCTGCTGCACAAGATCAAGGGATGAGCAGAGATCCAGAGGACATTTTCCCCTCAAGTTCACATAATTTTATTCGCAGCAGTAGCAGGCCATGTGATATTGTGGTATTTCTTGATTTGTTTCAGATGGAGTTTTTAGCAGTAAGGTGGGAAGGGATATATGGGATAAAACTACACATGGGAGAGAGGCACTGTCCGCCGTACCACGACTGTGTCCACTGTGTGGGATGGGATGGGGCATTTAGGAGGACCAGTACTGTATATCCTCCTCTGCTTACTGCTTCCTGTGATATCGGATAGGTGGGCACTGTTAAGGTCACGCGGGTTCAGGGCCGTGCAGAGACCTTTGGAGGGGCAGGTGCTCAAAGTATAAAAGGGGCACATGGAGCACGGCTTTTAATAGGGCTGTGCTCCTTGCTGATATGTGTATCGAAATGGATGCTTCTGTACTGATACAGCAGCAAATGCCATGACGCAGGTTTGAAAAAGAAACAGAACAGAAAAGACCATTTTAAGTTTAAATGTTAAAGACATTTTTTGCACCTCTTAATTACTCTGGAATGATATTATTATTATTATTATTGTTGTTGTTGTTGTTGTTGTTGAGTTTACAGGGTATGGTGGTTTTGCTGTTGTAATCACTACTGTTGTTGTTGCTGTAGAAAACAATATTCCTGTCTTATTTAAAATAGAATTCTATTCTAATCCTGTTCTGAATTTATTATTTTTTGAATGATAATGATTATAAAAACAGGATTGATAAGTATAATTTGGAGGATGAGAAAATCAGTACAAGCCTGTTTTACCAGTGCTGTGATAATTATTTTTAAGGCACTCTATGTTTTTTAAATAAATACTGAATTAATAATAGTTCAAAGTATGAATAGTTTTTAGTCAGATAACATAAAAAAGACAAGACACCTCGACACGCTTTAAACTTTTCCCAATTAAACAGCAAGGACAAAGCGAACAAGCACCTTTGTTTTTATTGCTGTGTAGAACTGTTAGCTGCATTTTTTATATTTAATATTAATTTTAATAAAATGTAAATTCGTCCCCCGCACTTTATTCAAGCTCGAGCATGTGTTTTCACAGAGGTTTCTAGATTTAAATCTAGATTTAAATTAAGAGACATGACCTGACGTTTTATTCTTATCCAAAATGAGATGTGAATATCAGGAGAGCTGAACACACTTGTGCAGTGCATGTTTCATTCATACTCGAAGCCAGAGGGCGCTCTCGCGCAGAAACTTTTGGCGTATGGACAAACTCACGTTTTTACTGATGAAACGTGAAGACAATAAACACACGATTGCGAAAATATATGGTTTATGTGTGCTTTTCAAGTTATTGTCAGGTAATAAATAAATAAAATATATGAAAAATGCAGTACTGATTGACGCATCATTTAGTATAGAAACTATAAAATATATTTCCTGAATTATTCTGTGATTAAAAATGGGAAAAGGGTGTTCGTAGCAGCCTTTATAAACAAACTCCACTTACCGGCACCCGCGGACGTTACTGAAGGCATCCTAAAGGCGTGAGGGATCGTCCCGGATGAGATCGTCAGGTGAGATCATCATGTGGATAATTTAATTTACGGCTAAACTATTATTAACTAATTTTACTAATAGTTAGATTGGGCAGGCCTTCACAAAAGGGCGTTTAATTACCAAAAAAAAAAAAAAAATGCCTTGACAAAAGGGCTCTTTGGGCATCAAGGGGAAAAGGGGCAGGTGCTCAAGCACCCCCCCCCCCCCCCGCACGTGCCTGCGCGGGTTTATTGATTTTTGCCACTCGCGGCAAAACAACTGCGTCCGAAACGTTGCTCTTGCTTTCACTCTCAAACCTGTTTTTCAAACACATCACATGACTAATGTATATCTTAAATTTGCAATTACGTCTATGTTTTAAAGTCTGCACTGTAAATTTGTTAGCAATTTACGTTTTTTTTTTTTTAAGATTTAAAATAGTAGCCTATACAATGTTTTTCACGAGTAAAAAGTATCGCCTAATTTTTGGTGCATTTCCACTTCCCAATTCCATGCGTGAACCACCACGTTTGTTTATGAGTGATTACATTGGGGTTTATTTTTTGTTTTTTTTGTTTTGGCTATTTATTTTGATGTCAGGTGTTACCCTGATTATTAAAACGTAGTCGTGGAGGGACTAATTTTGACGAATTTGTGGCCTTTCATTGTTACACGTTAATATTTTACATATTTTAATATGTCAATTGTATATTAACATTAATTTGCCGACATATAGCCTACAGTTTGAACTGAATAAAATACAGTCACCAAAATGCCATGCCCGTGTGCTTGATGCCTGTAACATTGTTACTGTATTTTTACGGCATTCTAGCTTAAATTTCACAGGTGCCATTTTTTCTTTACCATAAATTTAACAAGCGTTTTTTTTTCACTAGTGTTGAAAAAGCTGAGTGAGTTGGAAGAGAGGGAGAGCTAGTTGTAATGATGGGAAATCTCCCTCTATTAATTCCGAAATGTCTGCGTCTAAGAATAGCCCGTCGGTCCTCGCCCTGCGTGCCCTAGCAAAGCGGAGCCGTTCCCGAGAGACGTACGTTTGAATGCGCAGCTGTCTCCCAGCGCTTACATCCCGACCACTGGCACAAACAGTCCATAACCTGACAACGCGCTGTCAGTGTGCTGCCTTCCGTTATCTCTAAAACTGCACAACCACGTCGTATAAACAAGCCGACGGTATTTTCTTGCGGCAAATGCAGGTGAGATGAGGCTGAGAACGCATTTAGTAGAGACTGAACAGTCGGTACAGGTACAGCCTGGAGTTAGAAGATTAAATTAGTCAGTGGGGTGCGTGCGCCGTGAGTCATGTGCTGCAAGAAGAACTGGCCAGAGCGCTGAATTGATCAGTGGCTTATTATAGCTTAGTTTGCCAGCTGATCGGAGCTAACTGTTTCGTTCGGTTTGTGTTTCACAAGCTGATATCCTACGAGCCCCCACCCCACATTCGTCCTCAACTGCCTCCTCCCCCTCTTTTTTTTCCTCAGGGGCGCTTGACTGAGAGTAACGAGGCTAACAGACAACTCAACACTGGCAGAAATAAGGAACAGAGGGATCCGAGTGTTCTCACGAACGGATTGCCCTCACTTGGGGAGGATGAACAGATCCTACGCGGCCCAGAGCCCAGTGCAGGGGAACATAAGCGGCTATGGGAACCCGAAGATGTCGCCGTTGTCCCTTCGCGATTGATGCTTCTACTTTCTGTCACCGTGTGTCCCTTCATTGGATTTTATGACGGCTGGATTGGTTCTTTTGCACTGAATTGCCAGTGATGGCTCTGGCGAAAAGGATGGCACCTTACCAGTGAGCACAAAAAACAATCGATGCTTGTCATGATCTGTTTCTGCATCCGAATAAATTACCTGTGTCGTAAAGAAGAGGAAAACGGAATTAACATCGGATATCGCACGTCTCTCTGTAGCTGAGATGCAAATACTTGCGAGTAAACGTGAGCGCGAGGTGACTGAAGGCAGATTATAGCTACACCGTGCCAAATATTGCGGATGTTGCGAAATAAATAAATAATCCATTTTTTCCCCCATATTTTATCCTGTTTTAAATAGATATGGATACTGTAATCATCAGAATGTACAGTTAAAACTGAACTCAAACGATTGTTTTAAATGTTTTCGTTTTTGTTCACTTGGTTATCACACTTAGATCGTATGAATGATTGTAGCTATGATAATTACAACCTGAATTTTCAAGGAAAAGCACGGGAGAGAGACAGTTCTGGAAAACATGAGGATGGAGCCACAGAAGACGAGAGATTTACCCAAAAATTACGTGGCCGTGGAAATATGTTGATTGTGGACATAAAATGAGGTGATGATGGACCATTTTGTGTGTTGAAGTGGGCAACGAACCTGTGAACTACAAAATATAAGGCACTTTTTTTTTCTTTTTTCTTTTTTTTTTTAACAGATTTTGTTTTTGTTGTTTTTTGTTCGTTTTATTTTTCGTTTGCTTGAAATCTAACCATCAGCTCCCGGAACGTCACATCACATATACAAGCCATGAAGACAAATGTGTACTCCAGTTATACACGTATTAAGTTTTGAAGCAGATGGGATGTAATGTGGTGTGGTCGCGTTGAATATTCGCCCCTTTTTTTCCTGCTTCGTGAAGACTGGCATTTGGTGTCTATAGAATGGCTCGGTTCGGAGATGAGGTGCCGTCCAGGTATGGCGGAGGACCGGGACACGCTCAAGGGGGCCCCGGCCGTGGCGGCAGCAGGCAGGGGGGCCCGCCAGGTGCCCCTCAGAGAGTGTACAAGCAGTCCATGGCCCAGCGAGCCAGAACTATGGCCCTGTACAACCCTATACCGGTGCGGCAAAACTGCTTCACTGTCAACCGATCTCTGTTCATCTTCAGTGAGGACAACTTCGTGAGAAAATACGCCAAAAAGATCACCGAATGGCCATATCCTTTTAAACCCCCTCAGTGAGTACCCTGGGGCCTCCGATTGCAGGTATAGTGCGCTTGAGTGTGGCATATGTAAGGTCACCTGAAAATGTCTTAAAACACGAATCACATTGCCGCTGGTTTAATGATAGCTATGAAGAAAAACGCGCGCAAGCTCATGATTTGCTCGCGGATGTTTCATTAGAATATTTCCAGACGTTTATTTGTCAAGTTATTTCGGTGGCAAGATGAATCGAGTCTATTTCTGGTGTGCGCGTGTGATCGGTGTGTTACGCACGGTAAGGGCGCGAGGTGAGCGGTGCTGTGTGACGGTAACGGGCGGCGCTGTGGCTCGCGGAGGCTTGCTGATGTCAGCATGTGCAGTCTCTCAGCTTGGTCTCATTCGAGAGAAAGCGATGGTGGAAGGGAAGGGAAGGGGAGGTGAGGGGAGGGGGGAAGCCACCATTTGCCATATTCTAAGAGCTCCCGGAGAATACATGGATATATATGTGTACTTGCATTTTTCATAGTGCATCTATTGAGCCTCGTGTTTAAAGACAAATGGCGTTTTGTATGGGGAGAAATGGAAATGTTAAAGCAGTATCACAAGGCCGTAGGTAATGATGTTCAATACAGTGAACAGGATACTGTTTTTATGCTTGCATTGCCATACACCAGGAACTTGCATTTCGGGAAAAATTGGCTAATTGTCTCATTAGTTTACAGCAACACAAATAGTTTAAAAAAAAATCAAGCAGCACACAGGCTGAAAGCTAATCTGGAATGGTGTATGTGAGTGGAGCAGCTACTTCCAAAACTGTGAAGTGTTAGAGCAGGTACTGGACTTCATGAAGAATTTACTTAATAAACTATGTTTTATAAGTATGCATGTGTGTGGTATTGACATGTGACCTATGGCATCAGTTGTGTGTTCAGTACCATTTAGGATTATTACAACTTTTCTCCCATGGGTTTATGGGAAAGTAAGGTGCCTAAATGGATATGCATTTTTCACCTATTGTTTTATGAATACTGCAAATTAGGACATACTACTCATTTAGCATATTTGTTTTTGTCTACTATATAGCAAGGCACTGTTGTATAAAAACATTGCATTTTAGGAATGCTTTATGCATATGTAGGTGCAAATAATTTTTCATGAAACCCATTAACCTGGAATTAGGTATTGTTTTGTTTTTGTTTTTCAGTAGACCAGTTTTATATTTTTTAATTGTGTATTTATTTTTGAATCTGAAAAACCCCATGTGCATCCATTGAGCAGATCCACTGAATCAGGTATGCATTTTTGACCTGGCCCTTGATAGTTCACTGAAGCTTCCACTGAAGACTTTCCACCTTATTGTTATATCAGATTGGATGCCTGATGCCTCAGTATAATAGCAGAACAACTCAATAAACATTGGTGTATTATTTAAACAAATCTTTAGCTTCAGCCTCCAGAAGAGGTTCACTCTCTGCCTTTTCTAATAGACCTCTTCGAATTTAAAATCTTTAAATGTGCACAGAACTGCACCCACACACACTCCTCTTTTGACACTGTATTTTGATCTGCCAGATCTTTCAGTGACCTTTAACATTGCACTCAGCCTGAAAGCCACTCTTTCTATGAACCTCATTCTTCTGATTTATCTCAAGTAAACATCTAATGAGGCCTTGTGATCTGAGGTCCTTAATTTAGGAATATCTGCTTTATCAGAAGTGTTTTTTCAGATGCCCACAGTATAGCAGCCTTTTCAGTAGTTGTTATTGGCCATGATTTGTATCTTACAGACGTATCTGATTAAGATTTTATGAATTTCAAGAGTGCAAAAGAGTGTATCACATGCAGATTAGATGAAATTGTAAACTCATTTATGGTTGCCAAACATTGCATCCTTTCTTTTACCTTCCCTACAGAGATAATGAAAGTCTAAAAAGACATTTGTGATGCCTACATTGTCTCAGCTTCTCTACATTTATGGGCCATCTCTTTCTGCACTGTAAATGGAATGTAACCTTATAGCTGCGTTTTCTAATTTTAGTTTCATTGTCGACGATGAAACGGCAGCCTATGTGGAGCGCAGAAAAGTATGCACATCTATCCGAAGAGACCTTAATTACGTGCTCAATTCTCTCAAAAAATGTTAAAGTCATGAAACGTAAATTTAGTCATAAAACGTGTTTCTACTTTTGGTCTCATTGAAGTAAGAGAAGCCCATGAATGTTTTCAATCACAAATAAGATGACAGTGTTCTGAGTTCATAGTTAAACCATCTCAAGTCTAGTTTTCCACCAAAGAATGACAGAAAAGAATGAGAAATTAATAATATAAAAGACACACTGCTATAAATGGATGAGTTGGAGGAGAACGCAGATAGAGTGGTTGAGTGGACACCAGAGGGAGACAAACTGATAGAAAGAAGTTGTCGTGAGTCGTGAGCCCTTGCAGTTTTCTTCCACGTGTAGAGGCAGTGATCTACATTCAATCTGCAGAATTTAAATTATTTATTCTCCATTTCTTTCCCTCTCTCTCACAATTCCTCCTTCTTATTTTCTCAAGCAAACTACTTGCTTATAACCAGCATATAATTTTTTTGAGTGATGATCAATGCCAGCATTAGAATCAAGCTAGTTTTGTGTTAGCAGGTGCTGACATATCCAGGTCTACCATTTGTGTTTCAGTGTTTCAAAGAATTATGTTATGTACACACAAACTCACACATTTTTTGACATATCAAACCTCTTTTTTCTTCATCACATGCATGTTTCTTGCTCTCTCCTGTTCCGAGGTTCCTGTCAGGCTAAAAGTAACAGCGGCGGACTGAAAGAGCAGTTCTCAATGGCATGTTCTCCTTCCCTCCCGCCTTTCTGCCTCTTTGGAGTCAGTCCTCTGTTGTATGCATACAGATGGGCCACAGACAGGCATCGCTGTCTAACTACATACTCCAGTGCCAGTATGGAGGAGAAATGGAGAGTGTAGTTTTCTAAGAGGGCTGCAGTGTCTTTAAGTTACAAAAGAGAATAGGCTGCTTAGACTGCTGAATCTGTATGCAGTGTTTTGCCTAAGCATGTCTGTATTATGCATTCAAATATTTTCTTTTCGTCTATTCAGCAGAATCTGACAAATTATAAGACACAAATGTAAAGTGGTTATGTATTAGGTGTATAGGCTGGATTATAGTATTGATATTTCTTGGCAGTTCATGTTTCTTAACACTTTCTAATAACTTACGTCTGTTGTGTTTTCATATTTGTTTATTTGCACAGATTGGGACTGATTGGCTTCAAGCTGAAAAGTAAATTTTGTGTAATGTGTTAGTTCACACAAATCCAACTCCAAATGGATCCATTAAGTGTTATTTACCAGGTTTAAGGTGCCCAATTTACAGTTTTGAAACACAAACACATAGTTGACATTGTTGTTCAGGGTTTTACGTAGGTGTTGTACGTAGACTGAATGCAGGGTTATTATAGTTAAAACCAAAACCATAAAAATGTCCATTACTTAAAATAATTAAAAGAAAAAAAATGTTTTATATACGTAGCTGCCAAACCAACATTTCTCATTTTAATTTAGTTTAATTTGATGTACTAAAGTAACTAAAACTAAAATAAAAATTAATATAGAGACATATTTAAAAGAAAATGTAAAAACTATTAAGATGGCCAAACACACAACTTCAGTTATTACATTTTTTTTTTTATACTTATAATGAAAACGGTATGATTTGAAAATGGTATGATTTATGTAATGGGTTTCATTCATATTTTTAATTGTTTTTTATTTATATTTTTTTCTAAAATAACACTGACTGCACAAGCATTCATATAACTGGATATACACGTGTCATCTGATATTAAAGAGATTCTGAGAACTGAAGAAAAAAATCTTTAAAGAAAGAAAGTCCTTAGAAAGGTTAGAGACACTGGCTTAAAAAAAAAAAAGGATGTGTGTGTGTAAATTATTTAGATGCACACACCTAAATGCAAACATTTCACAAGGCATACGGTTTTCAGTTAAACCTTGTGTTGATTGATTTTTTTTTTTTTTTTAAATAACATACATCACATAATTGGTTTATTAACACCAGTGTTGGGCAGTAACTAGTTACTAGTAACTTAGTTACTGTAATAATATTCTTTTTTGCACTAACTAGTAGTGTAACTAATTACTAATAAGATTTCAGTAATAATATTACAGTTACCGTCCATAAAACAGCTTGGTTACTTAGTTACTATTGATGCCTCGACCCCACTGTTTTAAAATCCAACAATCAAATAATTCCTACATTTATTTTCATAATTTTCACGACTCGAACATGCATGTGATGTCCCCAGTGCAGCAGGCAAGCTTGAAATATGGAAAAGCTTACATTCAGCAGATAGAAATATTGCATTATATTGATTTTGTCAGGAAAAAAGATGATCTGAACACTAATTGTGTAAGTTGTGGCTTTACTTTACTCTGGCATTACATTCCTCTGATCAGCATGTGGTACATTATATTACTATAATTAAAAATCATTTTGGAAAATTAAACAGTTTCTTACAAACTTATGTGATTTGATAAAATACATAATGGAATATAATCGTATATGGGTAACGGAGAAATTACAGTTAGCTATAATGTGGATTTTGGTCAAATGATGAGGCAGAAATATGTTGTTAGTAACATTCTAGAAGAATTTTATGTGGAAGATACACTGTTACAACTTCTGTGGGCATGAAGAAACAGTAATGTAACTAGTAGTGTAATTACTGTTGCCAGGAACCAATAAGTAACAATATTACTTTTGAAAGGAGCAACTAGTAATGAGTAATATATTACATTCTTTGAGTAACTAGCCCAACACTGATTAACACAGGCTTCAGTGGACACTTCAGCTTTTGTTCTCCCCTGGTTCATAGCATCACAACATGTTCCCGTTTGCCTCAGCAGTGGGTGTGATGGCATATGACTGGATGATAGAATTGTCTCGTCATCTAAAGCCTGGAATACACTTCGTGATTTCTGCCCCGATTTTACTGTCTGAACAAGTTGACGCTAGTTGAGGAAAGTCAGAGCCAGTCTGCAGATTACAGCTGACAGATTCCACAGAAAATCATGTAGTGTATGATGCCCAGTTTTCCTTTGTCACTATTTACAAAGTCGGTAAGTGTATGATGCCTAGTGTTTTAAAAATCTGTTCAGATTTTAAAAGTCGTGTAGTGTATTCCAGCCTTTAGATCCTGTCTTCCATTTGGGCGGTAGGGAGTTAAATGTGTCATCTTAGATTCATTCACACAACTGTCACTGTCTCTGTCTTTGCCACTCAATCCCTCTCTTTCTCTCTGTTTAAAGGCATGATTGTAAAAGATATAAATATTGGGTTGGCAAAGGATTCAGATATTTACAGTGGACTTGAAATCTAATCTCGTACATCCATGAGACCATTTGGTCAAAAGTCCAAAATAGGCTATACACACCCACACACACACACACACTGGTTTCCATTTTTTGTGGGGACTCTCCATAGACGTAATGGTTTTTATACTGTACAAACCGTATTTTCTATTGCCCTACACCAACCCTACACCTAACCCTACCCCTTACAGGAAACTTTCTGCTATTTCAGATTTTCAATACACTCCATTCTGTATGATTTATAAGCTTGTTTCCTCATGGGGACCAAAAAAATGTCCCCACAAGGTCAAAATTTACTGGTATTACTGTAGTTGTGGGGACATTTGGTCCCCATAACGTGATAATAATCTTTACTTTATTTGTCCCTCATGAAGGAAATTTGTTTTGAGCAATACAGGTAGAAACTGCATAACAGGAAAAACCAACATCAATAATAACGATCACACAGTTATGTCCCTTGAATTAGAGTTTAACAGCCTTATAGCCAAAGGAACAAAAGAGTTTTTATAACGGTTATATCTAGACATTGGAGTACGAAAACGTCGACCCGATGGGAGTAATTCAAATTCTCGCTGAAGCACATGAGAAGGGTCCCGAGTCATTTTCATTGCCTGTTTAAGAATAACCTTATCAAAGATAGACTGAAAATTGGAGTAAACCCCCAGACCAACCACTTTCATAGCACTACACACCAAACGGTTCAACTGAGATCTAAAAGTAACTTTCAGATTACCAAACCAGGCCGCTATACCATATAGTAAGATAGATTCAATACAGGCATGATAAAACAACAACTTGACCCTTTGAGCCTCCCCAAATTCTGAGCCTCCTTTAAAAGTACATCTTTTGTTGCACCCTTCTACACAGGTTATCCACGTGCACATCCCATGAAAGTCTATTATCCATAATTAAACCTAAATATTTGTATGAAGCAACCTGTCTAACAGGCTCATTGTTAATTATGATAGGTGAGTGATTGCCTACTGATCTATAATCAAATATAATTTCCTCTGTTTTACTAACATTTATTACAAGACTATGTGCTTTACTCCATAACACAAAGTCAGCAATCTCTGTAGTGTAACGCTGAAGGTCCTCATCTTTATACAATCGACCAAGAATGGCAGTGTCATCTGAGAATTTAACAATAATATTCCCTGGATGGTGACTCTTATATTCATTTGTGTACAAAGTAAATAAGAGTGGTGAACAAACACACCCTTGAGGAACACCAATACTAATAGGTCGACATTCGGAGAAAGACTGCTTGATTTTAACTTGTTGAGTGCTATCCGTAAGAAATGCATGGAACCATTTAATACTATGAATACCAGGTACACACACACACACACACACACACACATATCTTGGTTTTGAATGTGCTGTGTTACTCACATGAAGGTGGAAATGTGTATTGAAAAGGTGTGCAACAGCATTTCTGAAAATTAAAGTGTCACATGGCATTCAAGTCACGTTTTAGCGTGAGACATGTTTGCAAATTATAAGAGCACCAGTCTTGTTGTTTCAGCTAAGCAGTGTGTGTATATGTGCATGTTTGTGTTTGCCTTCCAGGCCTAATCTGGTGGTTTCATACCTCCTAATGTCTGGGTCTAAATGAGTGTAGTCATCCGTAATGTTGCAGCCCCACGCTGCTCAGCTGCCGCCGCAGACGGGGCTACAAAACCTGTCGTTAACACACTCTCACTCGTCCACACTCACACTCACAAGGCTGTAATCTAGAGAAATCTGGATCTCTTTACCTGTCTGCTTTTACTTACCATCATTGTTGTGTAAGAACTGAGCTGTTTGAGCTGCAGAAAGTATAAAAGTGGTCCATATGATTTCTGAAGTCGTATGATCCCCCTTTTTTTTTTTTACCTCTTTTTATGTTTCACAGAAGAAAGTAAGTCATACAGGTCTGGAATGACATGAGGGTAAAAGATGATAGATGTATTTTTTTCTTTCCTTTTGATGAATTTTTCAAAATGACATTTGTCTCTGTGTTGATATGTACAGTATGTCCTTGTACAAATGTAGCAGAGGTGTCTTGCATCTTAGGTTTGCAATGCACTTCACTACCCGCTCATGTTTTTCCTCTTTCTCTCTGGTTCTGTATCTTGTGTTCTAGTAGTGAATTATTCATTTCTGTGGCTGGGTGGTATGTGTGTGTGATGCTGACTTGGGAGAAATCTATTTTGGGTGCAGAGTGAGGAAAAAAGATGTGGTGGCTTGAATTTTCATGCTGGTGCTCGTGTCACGTGCTGCTACTGCTAATGCTGTTGCCACTGCTACACACCTTCACCTACTACCTGCTCTCTAGCAGATACACACGCAAATACATATGACTGACACCAACACTGTCTACAATGCTGATGTTTTACTATTTCTAGCATAGAGAGACGTAAATAGTGCTATTAGAGACAAGACTACTGCAGTGTCTGTTCGCTGCTATTGCTTCTGAAATTGTAGTAAAATAAGTTGTTCATAAAAGCATATTATATTATATTATATTATATTATATTATATTATATTATATTATGCACTACTGTTCAAAAATTTGTGGTAAGATTTTTTTAATGCTTTTGAAAGAAGTCTATGCTCACCAAGTCTGCATTTATTTGCTCAAAAATATAATATTAATGGGAAATATTATTACAGTTTAAAAAAATGGCTTTCTATTTTAATATATCTTAAAATTTTAGTTATTCCTCTGAATTTTCAGCCTCATTACTCCAGTCTTCAGTGTCACTTGATCTATCAGAAATCATTCTAATATGCTTGATTTGTTGCACAAGAAATATTTATTACTATTATCACTGTTGAAAACAGTTGTGCTGCTTAATATTTTTGTGGAAACTGTGATCTTTTTTTTCAGGATTCTTTGATGAATAGAAAGTTCAGAAGAACAGATATGAAATCAAAATATTTTGTAACATTATTAAATGCCTTTACTGTAACTTTTGATCAATTCAATGCATCCTTGCTTAAAAAAAATCTCACTGACCCTACATTTTTGAACAGTAGTGTATGTATTAAATGTAATTATTGCAGAATTCTCTCTCTCTCTCATAAATTTACATGTTTGAGTGATTTTAAGTAGGCTGATACAGGAATTAAGGAGAATGTTCCACCTGGTACTTCCTATAAAGTTAATTAGCCTACTGCACTTTCTGTTTGTGCTGCTTAAACACACACACACACACACACACACACAAACGGTATCTATGTTAATCCTGTCCTAACAGACTGATTTCTGAGCACTAAGGGTATATAAAGGGTAAATGAGCGATTAGAGTGAGGGAAAGAGATGGAAAGGGTGTAAGCGCTTGTAACTATAGACCTGTCTTTTATAGCTGCGTTAAGAGAGGGAAAAACACCGCTGTTTCTAGTTAATAAATTATTCAGGCTGCAGCGCCAGAATGCAAGAGATAGAATTAGAAAAGCAAACAGCCTGGGACCTTACAGCCAGATGAAGAAATCAATACATATTTACATTTCACTGGCTGGGCTTCTCGGGTCGCTCTGTAGAGTGCTTCGGCGTCTACTACTGCTAATTACCACACCAGTGATTCTCACACACATACACTCACTCACTGACTGACTGACATCCCCATTGAATCACTCATGTACTGTATTAGTGGATTAGCGTCTAGTATAACTGCGTGTGTGTGATTGCTTCAGCTCATTCTGCTTCTGTGTTTCCTAAGATCTGATATGTCTTGTAAGCCATTTTGATACCGCTACTTGTATAGGATTTTGTAGATTGCAACTCTTCAATAAAAGCAGTAGTGGTGGGGAATGCTTGATGAGCCAAATCTGACTTACTGTATTTGGTTCTGCACTGAGTGCAAGAGAACATCTTTGGAATTCTGAAAGTCTTAAGTCAGCATAATATGAAAATTCACTCCATCTATTTTTTAAAAGCATGTTATTGATATTATTGTGAAAAATTTAACCTTGTAATTTTTATCAGTACATCTTAGATGGATAGTTCACCCAAAGATGAAAATGACCCCATGATTTACTCACCCTCAAGTCATCCTAGGTGTGTATGACTTTCTTCTTTCAGACCTATACAGTTCTATTTAAAAAATATCCTGGCTCTTCCAAGCTTTATAATAGCAGTGAGTAGTGGTTGAGATTTTGAAGCAAAATAAAGTTCATAAATCCATCATAAAAGTACTCCACACGGTTAATAAAGGACTTCTGTTGTGAATCGATGTGTTTGTGTAAGAATAATATCCATATTTAATCTCTAGCTTCTGCTAACTGTCGTACACACGTTCATGAGAGAGTGCCGTTCTAGCGGATGATGTAGGACTTTTTATGACTATTATATTATTTGACTATTATATAGGACTTAGGCATAGCGTAAACTCAGGTGAGAAATGATGAACACGGGAGCATAGAGGAGAGAGAAAAACAAAACACCAATATTTGTAAAGAAAAATGTCAGAAGATTTTCAAATGGCAAGAAATAAATTTTACTGTAAGAAATGGCATCCATTCATTTACAGTGTTTCTGCAGAGATGCTAGCAAAATGTGCAGATATAGGAAGAGACCATCTGATTGACATACAAAGTGTAGTTGTATGTAGCAATAAGGAGTGATTATAATAATAGACCCTTTTTTTCCCCAAATATGCACATCCTGAGTGTCAGATTTTCAAAAAAAGAAAAAACAAAAACTTGGTTCTTGGGACTTGGTTCTATTCATCAGCTGTTGATTGGATGGAGGCAGAGCTGAATGTGAGTTTGCATTGTGAGAATGTTGTGGAAAATAATGGAAAGTAAATGATTGGAGAAGTCCTGCATGCATCACCATTGGAAGATCAGGCTTAATCAAAAACAATAAGATCAATAAAAAAAGAAACATTAACAGATCAATCATTTACAAAAAGGTAAATCACATGCAGTTGAAAAATTCATTAATAGCTGGATTTTCATTTCATGCTGACTTTTGAAACTTTAGTCCAACAATACTTTTAAAACCTGTGTCTCTCTTGTTTAATGCCTTCCCGTGTTTGTCCTCCAACTTCATCTGCATCTTTCTGTCTTTCGGTCTCATTGCAGATTATATTCTTTTCCTTCATTCAGTCTTCTTGTCTCAGCTTGTCTCTCCATCTCTCTCCATCCATCTCTCTGCGGAGCGGTGTGTCAGGCGGCCGTGCTGACGGTGCAGAGGGAGATGATGAATGCACAGGTTCAGTGGAAGAGGTATAGCGAGGGAGTAGCCGACACAAGGGATAGGGCAGAGAGATGAAGGGATGGAGAATGAGAGATTGACGTGATGCATAGGTTGCTGGGAGAGTATAAGAACAAGAGATTCACAGGGAAAAGATGAGTGCAGGACTTTTGAAGGGCACTTGACATATGTGTGTGTGCACTACTATTCAAAAGTTTGGCGTCAGTAAGGTGTTATAAAGTCTCATATGTTCACCAAGGCTGCATTTATTTGTTCAGTATGGAAAAACAATTGTGAAATAATATTACAATTGAAATAAGTGTTTTCTATTTCAATATATTTTAAAATGTAATTTATTTCTGTGATGGCAAAGCTAAATTTTCAGTAGTTATTACACCAGTCATCAGTCACATGATCCTTCGGAATTCAGTGCTCAAGAAACATTTCTTATTATTGTCAGTACTGAAAACAGTTGTGCTTCTTAATAGATTAATACATTTACATTTAGTCATTTAGCAGACACTTTTATCCAAAGCAACTTATAAATGAGGACAACAGAAGTAATCAAAACCAACAAAAGAGCAATAATATGTAAGTGATGTGACAAGTCCCAGTTAGTCTAACGCAGTAAATTGTAACATATGCAGACGGGACACTGAGGTAAGTAAAATCATAAAACAGTTTATTGACCAGTTTGGATCGGGGTGCAGTGCAAGAGTGATAGCAGGTGAGTATCTTGGTATCTGGGTGATTCGATGGATGGGAATGATGATCACTGACAG